>APFE031716154.1:11319-90944 GCA_000404065.3 Pinus taeda
ATCATCCACCTGTGTGTTTTCAATGTATTTTGTGGGAACTTGCAATTTTTTTGCCAAATTAACATTGATGAAATTATGCTTGCAACTAGGATTTATAGAAATAATAATCTTCTCTTTTTGAATCAATCCATGAACCTGTAATAAGGAGAAACCCATAGCAATTAACCCCTTATGTGTCTCATTCTCCTTTTTTCTAGCCCGAGACCATTTGTCCAAAAGGACTTTTTCAAATTCTGCATCTGAAAGTTTGGTCAACTGCGTTTTGTCAAGTGAGTACCACCATTTGGCAGCCTCATCTTTTAAATTAAACCCCACTGAATCCCTCCAATATATCCCATATATAAGCTTTAGTCCCTTTATGAATTCTTCAATAGTCATACCATTATCATTCCCTATAAAAATTGCCTTGCTAGGATCCATGAATGGTTTGGAAAAAAATTCACTCACTTGGCGAAAATTTGAAAATGTCATAGTTTCGTCAATATTGCTCAGAATCTTTATTATAACCTGTTTTTGGAAATGGAACAACCATTCTGCATCTGCCCATGTGATAGAAATCCTGATTTAGGCACTAGAATTTCAGATCTACGCTGCTACTCTCCCGCCGTCACCCAAAATTTCTGAAAAAAGTGCCGATTTTAAATCAACGATATCTCCTTCATCCGGACTCCGATTCGCCTGATTTTTTTTTTGAAATTGGGTGTTTTTTCACAAATATTCCAGATCTACAATTAGATTTTGTAGATATTGCACCAGGATGTCTCGATCTGCGCCGCAAATTCGCTGCCCGAAAAATTGTCTACAACCCTACTGATTTTTAGATCAGCGATATCTCCTTCATCCGGACTCCGATTTGACCGATTTTTTTTTTTAAATTGGCTATTTTTTCACAAGGAATACAGATCTGCAATCATATTTTACAGATATTGAACCAAAACATACAGATCTGATCTGCAAACTCGCCGCCCTTGAAACCCTGCAAAAAGTAAAAAAAAATCTCCACTTTTGTGCCCAAGAAAGTGCTCTGATACCACTTGTTGTAGCTCTGATACCACTTGTTGTAGATCTAAACCGGTATTGTATGAAATAAACCCAAGAATAAGATAGAAATGGATAGAAATTCTTCTTTATTATCAGACCCTTAAGGTAGGGCAACACCATACATTCACTCCTTAAGGAAGGAGAATACTCCACAAGCCATATGCCTGTTCATACAAGAATACTTCTCTTCATATCTCTCCATGTGGAGTCTCTAGCCTCTATATAGGCCTCATACATACAATACCATGCATCATTACCATGGTTTTCTCATACCATCAACTAATACCATGGGCCCATTACATTATTATTAACTACTTGTGGTCCCTTACATGACATGGGTTAACCACCTTATTTATTACTATGGCCCATCCCATTATTAAAATATTACCTTGGGTACCTCCCTCGGTACCCCATATTACCCCCCCTAGGTACATAACAGAAAGAGTAAAGAGGAGAATCCATGAAGCCAAAGAGTAAGAGGAAGAGTTCATCAAAAGCCATCAAGGAAGCAGGTTATCGCATATACCCAAGGGTAAGTGTCGTCGATAGATCAAAGAGAAACAATGATATCAGAGGAGCAAAGAAGAAAACGTCAGAGGAGCCATATCGGAGGAAGTAATAAACCATGGGAACCCTTTCGACAATATATAATATTGGTAGAAATCTTATCAGCGGGTCTATTATATTAAGTTATGTAACATTGCTCAAAACCCCCAATTTCGATATGCATTGTGGACCCAATCGCTCAAATACAACACACCTCAATACAATATCGCATCCGTCATGTTGCAAGTATTGAAGTCTTGTTACACTGAAATCCTCGATTGCGATATAAGTTGCAGACCCGATGGTCCTATTACAACACGCCCTAAAAGAAATATCGCATCCACCATACCGCAAGTTTTTTAAAGCCTTGTCATGTTGAAATCTTGGATTGCGATTGAGTTGTGGACTCGATTGTTCCATTATAACACGCCCTACTGTAATATTGCATTCGTTGTATCAGAACCTTTGCATTGCAAGTCTTAAAGGAATGTCACACTAATATTGCGATTGCGATAATAATATGTGGACCCGACAACTCCAGTAGACCATACCTTTATGTAGTATAGTGTCTAGATATCGAGGAAATTACGCAAATCATAAGAGTTGTCACCATCAGACCGCCGATTGCGATAAGACTTATGAACCCAACTACCGATTGCAATATTACTGTGGACCCGACGGAGTGCCGATTGCGATGGAGCTGTGGACCCAACAGATCTATTGACGATGGTTTAATATTATATCGCCTTCGCTTCATCAGCAGTTTGAATATCAACCATGTTACCTCGTGATGTTAAGGGTTGTGATTGTGGGACCTCCGAAAGTTGCGATTGCAATTAAAAATATGATGTGGCATGTGGGGACCTCTATTAATGTGGATTTTCATGAAGGTTATGATTGTGGACGTAAGTTGATGACGTGGAAGGCCCTCTGATATATTTTAATATACCACCTCATGCACAAGTTGGCCCCTCCACCTTTGAATGCGTCATTTCGATTCATTGGCAAAACTCATACATATATACATATACAAGTTGAAACGCTTCACTTGATTTAGGGCGTATTAGGCATCTATCACAAAGAACAAAAAAAAGTCCATAACTCGTGAACTTGAAGAAACAGAGGAAGCCAAAGGTCTGGCAGATGCAGAAGGTGCAGTAGAAGCCGAAGGTCTCGCACACATAGAAGGTACAGTAGAAGCCAAAGGCCGAACGATGAAGGAAGCTATAGACAAAGCGGGAGGACAATCTTTGACCTGATTCATCTTGAAAGATAGGGTCAAAGCCCTTGGGGTTGGTGCCTCAGAATTGGAAGGATTGGTGTCCTCAGAATTGGTGCTCCTAAATCCAAGGTTGGTGCCTTGACAAGATAGGGTCAAAGCCCTAGAGGTTAGAGCCTCATCAAAAACAAGTTGAAGCTTGGAACACATTTATATTGTATTTATTATTTTACTCAATAAAATTACACTTATACATTTCTCTATTTAAATTGTGAAGAATTAAACTGGTAATAATAACAATTGAAAGAAAACACTGATTCACCCCCCTCTCAATATTTCCAACAATTGGTATCAGAGCTAGCTTCTTCATATCAGCCTAACAGCTAGAAGAAGGATTCTTAGTCACAATGAAAAATCAAGAAGTGTCATGAAGACTTCCTCTATTCGATGGCACAAATTTTCGTTTTTGGAAAAAAAGAATGTCCTACTACTTAATGTCTCTTGGACCTGAAGTATTCTGTTTTAAATGGGTACACAACTCCTTCCACTCCTCCAACAGATTAAGACGAAAGGAGAGCTTACATTGCAAATGCAAAAGCCTTAAATTCCATCACTAGTTGAATCATTGATTCTGAATTTACAAAAGTCATGAATTGTGACTCGGCTAAAGAAGTATGGGATAAGCTAGTTAGCTTATACGATGGGGACTCCAAAGTTAAGAAGGAAAAGCTTCAAACTCATAGAATACAATTTGAAAGTCTGAAAATGGATGATGAAGAAGATATTGCATCATACTTTCTCTGATCCAGGAGGATTTGTCGATCCAATTGCATAGGTGTTCAAAGTGTCGTCATCAGAGTTCATGGGTATTGTTCAGTATCGTTGTCGCTTAAGTTCAATTTTGACAGTGTTGGTTATGATCAGGTTGTTCAAGTAATTTTCGTAGCTTTTCATGGCATTCAACGGAGATGGTTTAGCACCTAGTTATCGACTTGATTTCATCGACAGTTCCCTAGGTTTTGGTCAACGACATGTGTTTTGTCGTTTGACAAACAGGATTAGTGTCGACATGGTTGTATCATCCATCGTAGAGGTTTGATGTGTCGTCTGTGGCATAGGTTCATCATCCGTGTTATCGTTGCAAAGATAGTCGGAGTCAACGATGTGCATGTGTTTATCTTCGCATATGGGTTTATGTCACATTGTGACGAAAGATGTAAAAAGGGTTTTTTAATTCTAGACCGAAAACCCTAAATTCAACATCTTAGTCCTAATGACTTAATCCTAAACCTATTCCTAAGATCAAAACCTATGCCTAAATCCTAACCATATTCTACAAATACCTAAACCCTAATGTCGTATTCAAAATACATAGAAAATCCTATTCAAATCCTAAACACCTAACCCTAAGCTTTATGTATCTAATCCTAGTCAAAACACATTGCAAAAAAAACCTATTTAAAAAAAAAAAAAAAAAAAAAAAAAAAAAAAAAAAAAAAAAAAAAAAAAAAAAAAACCAATACAAATTTTATATAAACAATATAACTGTCAACAAACTAAACCACAGCAGAGATGCTAACCGCAGCAAAGTAGTGACATGTGATCAAGATAGGGATAAGCCGTTGGGGCTTGGGAACCACTGTCTTGACCGTGCGGGAATCGTTGGTTTCTAACTGCATCACACAGCATGTGAGCAAGTGGGAGGTAATCGACAACTGGACAAAGTTTAACACAACTGCAGTGGAAACGCCAACATTATAACCATGTGATGTCACCTACTCCCATGAGCTGTCCATACATCGACCCAGTCAGCGAGCTGCTAACGGTTTCGGGCTATATTAAGGTCAGTTTTGGGTTTTTATGAATTAAATTGGTTTTCAACAAATTCGAGGACCTTAATAAACCCTAAGGTGCCCTCTGAGGTGGCTAAAATCAAACCAACTCAACCTTCAAGTCAGCTTATTCACCCCATTTTGAGTTAAAGAAGTTTTAATGTACTTGCAGGCCTATAAAAGGGAGATTTTCTCATTGAGGAAGAAGAGAGTGATTTTCGTTTTTGTATGCAGGTTCCGAGGACATAAGCTTTTTTCTTTTTTTTTCTTTTTTTTCTTTTTTTTTTTTTTCAGTGTTTTGAGAGCATCCAGAGTCAGAATTGGAAACCGTAAGTAGCGTTGCAAAGCTAGTTTAGAGGGTTATCTAGTGACAGAGGTCAGAATTGCCTGTGTGCAAGTTTAGTCTAAATAAATCATTGTGTAATCGACACCTTCTTCTCCTTCTTAATAAAATGGTCACCCATCTTGAAAGCGGACCCAGAGACGTAGTCCATCAGGGACAAACTCCATAACAAATCTTGTTGTCTGGTATCACTATGTTTTCACTGATTTCACTTCTATTTTGCATCTTAATCATCGTTTATCAGCTTTCGTAAAGTGATCAATTCAAGCAGTTTTCCTCGATTTCGATGCTTTCATTTAACATTCAAACTCTTTAATGGCTAATCAATTCTACATCAGTTTTTAGTATATGGTCATATCAAATCATATAATTTGGTATCAAAGTAGGTTTCGTTTGCAGAATGTGCCTTTGAATGTTAACCAAGTCTAAGTCACAACGAGGAGAAGGAATCCTTGAGCAGATCGATCTAGAGATTGGAAAGTGACGAGTCGTTCAGAAATTGACCATGTCAGGACTTGATGCAGGTGAAAACACTGAAACAAAGATGAGTGAGGAAAAGTTTCAGCAGGTGTTCTTAACTATGTAGCATATGTTGGGAGAATTGTACAAAGACAAGAAAGCGAGAGATGCAGCTTCTTCTTCAAAGGAATCGAAGAAGGACAAAGGTAAAGGGAAGAATGATAAACCACCTTCACCTCCATCATCTCCATCATCCTCTTCTTCTTCTTATTCTTCCAGTGCAGAATCTGAAACAGAAAAGAAACCTAAGAAAACATCTCTTTTGAAACTTGATGTTAAATTTGAGTTACCTGTTTATGATGGCGAAATGAATCCTGAAAAGCTAGATAATTGGATAAAGCAGTTAGAAGTGTATTTTTGTATTCAGAACATTTCTAAAGATAAAACTAAAATTCAGTTAGCTAAACTTAGAATGGGGGGAACAACTTTAATTTTGTGGGAAAGTAAAACTCAGCTAGATGTCAAGTGTAAAGGAAAAGTCATCTCGTCATGGTCTAAGTTTTTGAAATCTCTTAGGAAACAATTATATCCTTTAGGATACATGAAGCAAGTTGTTATTCATTGGCAGCATCTGAGGCAAGGTAAAGGGCAGAGTGTTCAGGAGTTTACTCAGGAGTTCAGAAATAAAGCATTGGTGCTTGGTATTTCATTGGATACACGTGGAACTTTGTTAAAATACGTCAGCAGTTTACATTCATATTTGCAACATACTTTATTGATGTTTAGTCTTGATGATTTTGATGAGGTGTGTGTTAAGCCATACATATTGAATCAAGTGGCAGACCATTCAAGTTTTCATCTCAGTCATCCAAAGAGTTGGAAACCAGAGATTCCAGTGATAATAAGGGGAAGAACATTTCGAAGAGAAAGAAATCAACGATAGCTCAGAAGGAAAGACCTACTTGTTCTCATTGCCAGAGAATCGGTCATGATGAATCGAAATGCTGGAAACTTCATCCAAAACTTAAGCCTAAAAACTTAAGACGAAGGATGAAAAGAAGGCCATTGCAGCAGTCCAGCAAGATCTGGGTTTAGATTTAGGTGATGAAAGGAGGATAAACGCCATGGTTACGATAGGTAAAACTTCTGATACTGGTTCAAGTTCGAAAACTAATGTATCTTCTTCAAACATAAATCCTCCACATGAGGATAAAAGAGTTGAACTCTTCCACATAAGGATAACTTCTAAGCATACAAAGATTGACATAATGTTTGACAGTGGATCGCAAGCAAATTTAATATCTAAACATATAGTTAATTAATTGGGATTGGAAACACAGAATCATCCAAGACCATACCCATTAGGTTGGATTAATAAATCAACTAAGATACATGTCACAAAGCAGTGTCGGTTAAAATTTGCAATTACATCTAAGTACATTGATGAAGTGGAGCTAGATGTGGTCCCAATAGACATATGTGGAGTTGTCTTATGAAGTCCTTATCTTTATGATAGAGATGCAGTGTTTTACAGAAGAGAACATAAATATCACCTAAAGAAAGAAGGGGTTGAATTTATTGTTAGGGCACATAGAGTCAAATCAAACTTGGATTTAATTGTTACAAATTAAGTTAAGCAATCAATAAGTTCAAGTAAATATGTACTCATGTTTATTAAGGAACAATGTAAGGTTGATTATTCGAGATGCGAGATTCAGTTTATAGATAAATTGGTCAAGGTGGTTAATTCTTTTCCAAGAAATATTATTCATAAAAATCATAACCAACATGAGATATATTTAATGTCCTATGAACATCTTCTTAAAGACAGAATGAATCTCAAATCATTCATTCAACTGAAATCTAAAAGCTATCATCATTAGCAGTGTATTGCAGGGAATGGTACATGTGAGTCTAATCAAAGACTAGTTTCAGATGGTATGTTTATTTTCAGTTTCAGGGGTGCATGTCTGTATTGGGGAAAGTCAATATTAGATTTCTTTGGTAATGCATCATCATTTCATGCTTTAAAAAATAATGAAGCCTCTTTTCAAGTGGAGAGGAAGTCTATAAGTTTTCATGAAAAAGCATTTTCAAAAGCAGATCTAAAGTTTCCTTATCATGATTTTAAAATTAATGCATTAAGTGAAAATGTTAGTCAATGGAGATATCAGTTAATAGACCAAGAAGTAGTGATTCAAGTAAATCAACAATTACGTAGATACTATCAAAATCAAACAAAGTTGCAGCAGTCATTTCATCACAGATGGATGAGTTATGTGCAGCAAATTCACTTAGTAATCAGTCAACATGAAAATAAATCAAGTCAAGTAATTGATCTGAATTCAAAATCAAAGGAGTCTTTCAATATTTCAGTTATTCTGTAAAGTAGATTGTTAATACCCATCAGAGGTATTGAACAAAGTTCTACAAACACTGTTTTCAAAGATGTGTTCGAATCACTAACTCAAGATTCTTCATGGAAAGAATTCAATTGCCATGTTGATAACACGTTGTTTTCCCATTGCCGCAAGTTGTTCATACTATGGATGGAAGAAACAGGTCACCGAATCAAAAGGTATCATGGTCAGCATCATAAGGGTCATCACATGCAGGTGATTGATCGAATGTATTGGTACATCATCATGTCAAGGTGGAAAGAGAGGAAGTTCTACCCTCATCGACTAATTGATTAGTCAAAATTTTGTGGTCCAAAAGCTTTCAAGTGGAGAGGAATGATCCAGGAGGATCCGTCGATCCAATTGCATAGGTTTTCAAAGTGTCGTCATCACATTTCATGGGTATCATTCAGTGTCGTCATCGCTTCAGTTCAGTTTTGACAGTGTTGGTTATGATCAGGTTGTTCAAGTAATGTTCGTAGTTTTTCATGGCGTTTAGCGGAGATGGTTTAGTGCCTGGTTTTCAACTTGAGTTCATTGACAGTTCCCTAGGGTTTGGTCGACGACGTGTGTTTTATCGTTTGACAAACCAGAATTGTGTCGACATGGTTTTATCATCCATCGCAGAGGTTTGATGTGTCATCCGTGGCATAGGTTCATCGTCTGGGTTGTCATTGCAAAGTTAGCCGAAGTCGACGATGTGCATGGGTTTATCGTCGCATATGGGTTTATGTCACATTGTGATGAAAGATGTAAAAAGGGTTTTTTAATTCTAGACCAAAAACCCTAAATACAACATCTTAGTCCTAATGACTTAATCCTAAACCTATTCCTAAGATCAAAACCTATGCCTAAATCCTAACCATGTTCTACAAATACCTAAACCCTAATGTTGTATGCAAAATACACAGAAAATCCTATTCAAATCCTAAACACCTAACCCTAAGCTCTATGTATCCAATCCTAGTCAAAACACATTGCAAAAAAAACCTATTTAAAAAAAAAAAAAACATTACAACCTGTGTTAATACCCTCAACCTATTGTAATATTTTTTTTGTAAGTTGGGGCGGGACTCTCCGATTTACATGTCCATTATGTACCCCTCTACGGGGGAAGGGTAGCCCAAGATTTGAACCCAAGACTTCCGGTTCTGTGAGACTTCATTTCCACGGCCCTTGCCGCTTGAGCTACCCCATGTGGACTCGACCTATTGTAATATTAATAAACATTACAAATAACATAAAAAAATACAAATGTTATATAAACAGTCTAACCATCAACAGACTAAACCACAGCGGAGATGCTAACCGCAACGGATCAGTGACATGTGATCAGCACAGGGGTAAGCCGTCGGGGCTTGGGACCGTTGTCTTGACCGTGCAGGAACCGTTGGTCTCTAACTACATCGCACACCATGTGAGCAGTTGGGAGGTAACCGTCAACCAGATGGAGTTTAACGAAACTGCAGCGGAACCACTGGCATCATAACCATGTGATGTCACCTCCTCACATGATCTGTCCATACATCCACCCGGTTAGCAAGTTGCTAACGGTTTCGAGTTATATTAAAGTCAGTTTTGGGTTTTTATGAATTAAATTGGTTTTCAATTAATTCGAGGACCTTAATAAACCCTAAGGTGGCTAAAATCAAACCAACTCAACCTTCAAGTCAGCTTATTCACCCCAATTTGAGTCAAAGAAGTTTTAATGTACTTGCGGGCCTATAAAAGGCAAATTTTCTCATTGAGGAAGAAGAGAGTGGTTTTGGTTTTTGTATGCAGGCTCTGGAGGACATAGGCTGTTTTGTTTTTAGTGTTTTGGGACCATCTGGAGTCGGAATTGGAAACCATAAGCAGCGTTGGAAAGCTGGTTCAGAGGGCTATCTGATGATAGAGCCCAGAATTTCCTGTGTACAATTTCAGTCTGACTAAATCACTGTGTAATCGACACCTTCTTCTCCTTCTTAATAAAATGGTCGCCCATCTTGAAAGCAGACCCAGAGACGTAGTCCATCAGGGATGAACTCCATAACAAATATTTCTATCTGGTATCACTGTGTTTTCACTAATTTCACTTCTGTTTTGTATCATAAACATGGTTTATCAGCTGTCGTAAAGTGATCAATTCAAGCAGTTTTCCTCAATTTTTGTGCTTTCAGTTTACATTCAAACTCTTTAATGGCTAATCAATTATACATCAGTTTTTAGTATATCGAAATATCAGATCATTCTTCGAGTAGCTGAAGTGGTCAACTCTCTTAAAGGATTGGGAGGAAACATTGAAGAAAGCACTATTGTTCAAAAGGTCTTAAGATCTCTCCCAGACAGATTTGACTCCAAAGTAAGTGCTATAGAAGAAATGAAGGACCTAGATACTCTCAAGACGGATTAACTTCATGGAATCCTCATTTCCTATGAGATGAGAAAAGGAAGCCGAAGTTCCAAAGATGTAGCATTCAAGGCCTTAAAATCAAAAAAGGGGAAAGAATGGAATACCAGTTGTGATGACTCCGATGTTGAATCCAAATTGGTGCAATTTGTACGAAAACTAAAGAAAGGATCTAAGCTAAAAGGTAAGTACCCTCTTATTTGTTTCAAATGTGGAAGAATACGTCATTATGCTGCAAAATTTCCTCTTAAGCATGATAGTGATGATGAGGGAAATTCTAAAAGGATGGTATACAAAAAAAAGGGGTTCAATAAGAAGAATTTCTTCTCTAAGCAAGATGAGTCTGATGAAGATGAATTTTTAGTCATCAAAAAGAAATCAACTAATCATTTCCCTCATCACAAAGGAGGTAATGATGAATCAAATGAAGAAAATGACTATATTGGAAGCCAAGAAGTATTATTCATGGCATTCACAAATGATGATGATTCAAGTCTAGTAGGAAACGTAGATGAATTTTTAATGACTGTCATTGAAGAAAATGAGAAATTACGAAATAAAATCATTTCTCTCAAGGTAGAAAAGGAGGAAGCAAAAATAAGGGAAGACCTCTTGAAAATGAAGAAATTTGTGAAGAACGTGAAGCCAAAATAGTATCTCTGAGGGAGGAATTGGAGCAAGCCAAAAAGGGTTGGGAAAGCTCTCAAATACTTGACATTATCCTAAATGATCAAAAACCTCAATATGACAAATCTGGTATAGGTTTTAAAGGAGAATCATCAAGTACTAAGAATAATGTGAAAAGTTATGTCGACATACTTTCCAGAAACCCAAAAGAAAAAAGATTATTTCATCAAAGGCCCATCTCAAGTCCAAAGAATGAAGAGAGAGTAACTACAAGGAAGAATGTTGATTCAAATCATGGCTATTACAACAGGTACAAAACTATCCTTTTTAGGCATTGTTTTTATTGTAAAAATTTTGGTCATCAAGCTAAACATTGCATGGCTCGTAAGAATGAAACATCAAAATTGAAGGATCAAACAAACAAACCATATGGTCTCAAAGGGCAAGGACAAATCAAGACCTACAACTCTTGTGATCCCTTAGCCAAATTTGATCCAATTTGCTCATTATGTTATGATAATGGACATAATGAACAAAATTGCCCCCTCAAAAGAAGATAAGAAAAAAATGAGAATCCCAACACAGATAAATGTGGCCTAGCTCTGTGTGCTTACAGTGATGAAAATCATTGGTTTGTGGATAGTGAGTGCTCCAGACATATGACAAGTGACAAAAAGAAGTTTGTCTCATTGGACAAAAAGGAAGGAAATGTATCCTTTGGAAGTGGATCTGCCAAAATTTTTGGAAACTGAACTATTACCCTTATTAATGGAAAAGGAAAGGCTCAAAATGCTTTGCTAGTAGACGGGCTCAAACACAATCTCTTAAGTGTTAGCCAAATCTGTGATCAAGGACATAATGTTGTCATTAGCACTAAAGATTGTGAAATAAGGAACTCTTCCTTAGGGGAACTTGTAGCGAAAGGAGTTAGAACATCAGATAACGTCTACATTCTGAACAAAATTCAAGAAGATAAATGTTACTTTAGTCAAACAAATGAAAGTTGGTTGTGGCACAAGCGACTTGGACATACAAGTTTCGATAACTTGATCAATATCAACAAGATTAACGCAGTACGATACATCCCAAAGTTATTCAAGATCAAGGAGTATTTGGTCCATGTCAACATGGAAAGAAAACTAGAACCAGCCACAAGACCAAGGAGTTTTCTACATCAAAACCTTTGGAGATCATCCATGCTGATTTATGTGGACCAACTAGAACTCTGACACTCCAAGGTGAAAGGTACTTTGCTTTATTTGTTGATTACTATACTAGAATGATGTGGGTATATTTCATAAAATATAAATCCGAAGTATTTGGATATCTTAAGAATCTTAAAGCTCTTGTAGAAAATGAAAAGGATTCTAAGATTAAATGCCTTAGAACGGATAGAGGGGGAGAATTCACATCAAAATAATTTGATGAATTTTGTAAAGTACATGGAATCGAAAGAGAACTCTCTGCTGCCAGAACACCCAAGCAAAATAGGGTAGTTGAAAGAAGAAACTGAACTGTTCAAGAAATGGCAAGAACAATGTTAATAGCAGTTGACTTGTAGCCAAAATTCTAGAGAGAAGCAGTCGGGACAATTGTTTATACCTTGAATCGAACTCAACTAAGACCAAATAATGAGAAGACTCCTTATGAATTATGGAAAGGAAGACCTGCTTCAGTAAAATACTTCAAGATTTTTGGAAGCAAGTGCTTCATAAAAATCAATGATGACACACCCAGAAAATTTGATTCTTGGGTTGATGAAGGAATATTCCTTGGATATTCTACAAGGAGAAAAGCCTACAAGTGTTATAATAATCGACTATGGAAAATAGTGGAAAGCATTGGTGTGAAGACTGATGAAGACCTTCCAGAAAAAGAAATTGAAGATAATGAAGTTGACCCCCTCATTGAAGAAAACGAAGAAGAACCTAAAAAAGAGGAAAAAGATCAAGAAAAACACAAGGAAAAAGAACCATCTCAAACCCCTTCAAAGGTGAAGTTTCTCCAAAAACATCACCCAGAAGAGCAGATTATTGGCAATATAGATGAAGGGATGCAAACTCGAAGAAGGATGACAAGTACACCAAAGAAAAATGATGTTTCTCTCCTATCTATGATAGAACCAGAAACATTTACTCGAGCAAGTAAGGATCCTCATTGGGTAAAAGCCATGGAAGAAGAAATGTCTCAAATCGAGAAGAATGAGACATGAGAGCTGATACCTCATCCAAAGGATAAAAATATAATTGGAACCAAGTGGGTGTTCAAAAGCAAAATGAATGAAGATGGACAAATCATCATAAATAAGGCAAGGCTTGTTTGTAAAGGTTATTCACAAATTGAAGGAATCGACTTTGAAGAAACCTTTGCATCAGTAGCTCGTATAGAATCTATAAGGATGTTCTTAGCATTTTCTTGCTCAAAAGGATTCAAAATCTATCAAATGGATGTAAAATCAACATTTCTGAATGGGGAACTCAAGGAAGAAGTCTACATGGAGCAACTAGAAGGGTTTAATCTAGCAGAAGGAAAAGACTTTGTTTGTAAGTTGAAAAAGGCATTATATGGGTTGAAACAAGCTCCTAGAGCTTGGTACGCCAGATTGGATCACTATCTACAACAACAAGGCTTCAAGAAGGGGTGGCAAGAAGTATTCTCTACATAAAGATGGATGAGGATAAGTTACTAGTCACTCTTGTCTATGTTGATGATCTGATTTTTGCTAGTAATAATGATGAGATGAGCCATGAGTTTGCTCAAAATATGTCAAAAGAGTTTGAAATGTCAATGATAGGAGAGTTATCTTACTTCCTTGGACTACAAGTATCTCAAACCACGACAGGCATGTTCATATCTCAAGCAAAATATCTTAAAGACATGCTTAAAAGATATGGAATGGAAGACTGTGCACCCATGAGCACACCTATGACCACAGATTGCAAATTAAGCAAAGATGATGACTCTCTTCCGGTAGATGCAACTCATTACAGCTCAATAGTTGGAGCCCTCCAATAC
This sequence comes from Pinus taeda, assembly GCA_000404065.3. Lineage (NCBI taxonomy): Eukaryota > Viridiplantae > Streptophyta > Pinopsida > Pinales > Pinaceae > Pinus > Pinus taeda. The sequence continues at coordinate 25,190 of APFE031716154.1, forward strand.
TTAACTATTACGAGGCCTGACATTATGCAAGCAGTAGGAATGGTGGGAAGATTTCAATCAACTCCTAAACAATCCCATTTGTTGGTTGTAAAAATAATTCTCATATACTTGAAAGGAACTCCTAGTTTTGGTCTTTGGTACCCTAAGAGCTCAACTCTTACTACGACTGCATACACCGATGTTGATTGGGCAAAAAGTGTCGATGGTCGAAAAAGTACTAGTGGAAATGCATTCTTCCTGGGAGATTGTCTAGTATCTTGGCTCAGCAAAAAACAAACATCCATATCACTATCTACAGCTGAAGTCAAGTATATAGTTGTTGTAGATTGTTGTACTCAAATATTATGGATGAGAGAAGCTCTGAAAGATGTCAACATAGGTACCAATCACCATATATTTTGATAACACAAGTGTTATGAGTCTCAGCAAAAATCTAGTGTTGCACTCAAAGACTAAACATATACCAATCAAGTATCATTTCCTTCGTGAACAAGTAGCTGAACAAAACATCAACTTGGAATATATCAATACTAAGGAGTAGATAGTTGATATTTTCACAAAACCTCTTCCTCGAGAATCATTTGAACATCTTCGCCAAAATATTGGGGTTATTTCTCTAGCATCACATTAAGTTGATTCATAAGATGTTGCATGATAGGGGGAGCAGTTCGACAGGGGGAGTCCTTGTGCACCTTTTTGCCATTGATGTCAAAGGAGGAGAGAAGAAGAATATTGCCATCAATGAAAAAGGGGGAGATTGTTAGTCTAGGTTGTCATGATGTCAATATGGTAGTGTTTGTGATGGAAAATTCTTGTGACATGTGTGGTTTCCCATTGATTCCCATTGATCATAATACTACTCATGGAGGATCCAAGGATTAAATATAAACATAATAGAAACAGTGGAACCGAGGAGAAAGAGTAAAGAGGAGAAGCCATGAAGCCAAAGAGTAAGAGGAAGAGTTCATCAGAGGCCATCAAGGAAGCAGGTTATCGTATATGCCCAAGGATAAGTGTTGTCGATAGAACAAAGAGAAACAATGATATCGAAGGAGCAAATAAGAAAACGTCGAAGGAGCCATATCAAAGCAAGTAATAAACCATGGGAACCCTTTCAAAAATATATAATATCGGTAGAAATCTTATCAGCGGTTCTATTATATTAAGTTATGTAACATTGAAAACCCTCGATTGCAATATGCATTGCAGACCCGATCGCTCAAATACAACACACCTCAATACAATATTGCATCCATCGTGTCGCAAGTATTGAAGCCTTGTTACACTGAAATCCCCGGTTGTGATATAGGTTGCAGACCCGATGGTCCTATTATAACACGCCCTAAAATAAATATCACATCCGCCATACCACAAGTTTTTTAAAGCCTTGTCACGTTGAAATCTCCGATTACGATTTGAGTTGCGGACCCGGTTGCTCCATTATAACACGCCCTATTGTAATATCGCATCCGTTGTATCAGAATCTTCGCACTAAAACTACGATTGCGATAATAATATGCGGACCCGACAACTTGAGTAGAACATACCTTTATGTAGTATTGCATCTAGATATTAGGGAAGTTACGCAGATCATAAGAGTTGTCACTGTCGGACCTTCAATTGCGATAAGACTTGTGAACCCAACTGTCGATTGCGATATTACTGTGGACTCAATAGAGTGCTGATTATGATGGAGTTGTGGACCCAGCGGGTCTATTGACGATGGTTTAATATTATATCACCTTCGCTTCATCAGCGGTATGAATATCGACCATGTTACATCGGTGATGTTAAGAGATGCGATTGCGAGACCTCCGAAAGTTAAAATTGCGATTAAAAATATGATGTGGCGTGTGGGGACCTCTATCAATGTGGATTTTCATGAAGGTTGTGATTGCAGGGGTAAGGTGATGGTGTGGCAGGCCCTCCGATATATTTTAATATACCACCTCATGCACAAGTTGGCCCCTCCACCTTTGAAAGTGTCATTTCGATTCATTGGCAAAACTCATACATATATTCATATACAAGTTGAAACGCTTCACTTGATTCAGGGCGTATCAGACATCTATCATAGAGAACAAAGGAAAGTTCACAAATCGTGAACTTGAAGAAACAGAGAAAGCCAAAGGTCTGGTAGGCGCAGAAGGTGTAGTAGAAGCCGAAGGTTTGGCAGACGCGGAAGGTACAATAGAAGCTGAAGGCCGAGCAAAGAAGGAAGTTGTAGACAAAGAGGGAAGACAATATTTTGACCTTATTCATCTTGAAAGATAAGGTCAGAGCCCTTGGGGTTGGTGCCACAAAATTGGAAGGATTAGTGTCGTTGGAGTTGGTGCTCCTAAATCCAAGGTTGGTGCCTTGACAAGATAGGGTTGAAGCTCTAGAGGTCGGAGCCTCATCAAAACCAAGTTGGATTTTGGAATGCATTTATATTATATTTATTATTTTACTCAATAAAATTATACTTATACATTTCTCTATTTAAATTGTGAATAATTAAACTAGTAATAATAACAATTGAAAGAAAATATCGATTCACCCCCCTCTCAGTATTTCCAACAGGATTATACGAAAATGTCAAATAATCGATGAGAAAAGGCATTCCATCAAATATTCAACCGTTAAAGGAATCTCATCGATATTTGACAGCCGTTGAGATTTTAGAAGAAAATACACACACACACACACAAATATATATAACTTCTAACACTTTATTCTGATTTTATCCATTCAATTAGATTCCGTCGTTGGAATTTCTGCCCAAATGTAGTAGAGTGTATACTTTCTATGGCTCTTGTTATGATTTTATATGTTAATGAATGGTTGATGAATGCATGGTATAACAATTTTTATCGCAACTATCATGATAAGGCATTAGACCTTCTCAGTGATTCTCAGATGAAGACTCTCAGTTTATAAATAGATGTGCATCCATGACCTGTAGCTTACATGTTTTTCATATGTTTGACAAAATGGTTGATTTGGATTTAGAATCTTTGGGTCAAGTTCTTGCTTGAGTTTTGATTAATTAACATTGTCAGTACCTTTGATTGCATTCAGGAAAGTTTCAGGAAATTTTGGGTAGTGGTCTAGAGGTTGGCCTGAAAAAGTGGCTTAGATCTCGAAACCAGAAGCACATAACTAAAGATTTTGGGCCATAACCACATGGAGGCAAGCCCGTGATTGCAGTTATAGCCTCATAACTGCATGGAATCCGTGTCAAAGGAGCGATTTTGGGTCTAGGTCAGTGAATAAAAATTCTAGCTCTGGGATTGGATACCTGGGGGGGTTGTTTAGCTCCTAGGTGGTCTGTAGCCCCTGAGGAAGGTCAAAAAGGATTCATTTTGTAGGCCCCACTTCCTTAACTAGAATTTAGAGATCAGGTCATGTCATAGCTACACTCGTCTCATATTTACCCTTGTAGGCTTGTGAAATTGGGCAAATGTGGGAGGGGGCATTACAGGGTGGTATTAGAGCAGGTTATGTTCTCTTTGTGTTGTATAAGAGATTCTAGGTTCAAAAGATGCCCTGGATGGGCTACATGTAATTTTTATGTATGCATGTTAGTTTTCACTACAGATGTTATGCATGCATTGTGATGGTCATTATTGCAATTGTGTGTCGTCATGTTGATGTTGAGATTATTGATATGTTGATTTCATTGTGTATACATATCATGCTAATCTGGACTGATTGGTGCAAAAGAGATAGGCTCCCCTGCTACACAACATTTTGTCACTGTCATTGTACTCCCCGTCCATGATCCCGGAGGACCTCTATGGTGATCCCTACATGCTTGCCCATCATAAAGAAACTCCAATTATGTCCCTTTTCATGAGCAGAATGATTCCCTTTTGCATCATTTCCCAAGAATCTTCCTTTTACCCTAGTTTACAAGATGAGCGTTACTAACCAGTTTCCTCCTCACGTCGACTTGTAGCGATTAAAACTAGGACTAACACCATATGGTGCTACTAAGACTTTTCTCAATCGTGTCGATCCTCTGTTGGCAAGTTTTTTAAATATGGAGTCGAAGCTTTTCGGTCTAGAAGCTTCATAACTGAAGTCTAGTAAATGGTTGGGCTAGATGGAGTCAAGGAAGTCAGTTTGGGCTCCTTTGGAACCAACCCAAGAGATAAAGCCTTCTCCCATGATAAGAGGAACCATCTCCCCTCTATCAAAGCTATATAAACCCCTCCTTTTACTAGCTTCACTAGTTTCAGTATTAGTATTTTTGGAGCTTGAATAATCAGCAAGACATATATAGCTTGTAGCTTTCTAGTGTATGTTTGAGGGAGAATAGTGTGTTTGGTTTGGTTTGATACTAAAGGGAAGAGGCCTTAAAACTTCCATTGTTGGGGTTATCCATGAGATGCTACCAGAAGTGTGGGAACCCGGATACGTCGAAGGAGACCAGCAACACCAAGGCATTGGTTGTAATCTCTTTCTGAACTTATATGAATACAACTATTGATTGATTTCCTATATTGAAGTTGTATATTACATTTGATGGCTTAATGCTTCTTGACCTATGACGTAGGTTGAATACAATATTGTATGCTATCACATTTGTTGTTGTTGTTTGCTTGCTTGTTTCAAGTATTCGAAGGAAGGAAACATAAAGTAGCTGGAGTGAGGAATCAGGATCATCACCAAGCGGAATAGCGTTCTAAGAGGTAGGCCCTATTATCTTATTCTAGCTTAAGGAGATTTTCCATAGATTATTTGTTTGTGGCTAGACCCGCTCTCTTAGGCTAGAGGAATTGATTGTGTCCACACTAAGAATTTACCTGCACCACAAATTGGCGACTCTACTCGGGAACCAATCTTTATGTTTGATTGATTGTCATTTTATGGTTTTGTGTGAACTTTTCTAGTATCACCATTTCCCTTTAGTGTTCTCTGCTTTGCCTGGTTTACTGCTCTGAGACTGAAATCTACAGTGGCAAGTCTGGTTTCAGCCTTTGAATTTTTTTTCCTTGAATCCTCGGTCAGCATGTTTATTTTTTTGTCAGTCACACCGATCAACTTGAGTTTCTCAAAAACAGTCACGCCTACCCCCTCTCAGCGCATGTTGTCAGTTAGGCAGTCGTGTCGATTACTGTAGGTGAAGATCATGTTTCCCCTAGATCATAACCAATGTGTCTTGCTCTTCTAATTTTTGTCTCTTAGCTTCTTTTGACTGTGTTCTCCCTGACTGGAAAGCTCTATAAGCTTGGTTTATGTGCTTGTTTGGTTTGCCTTTTATTCAGTTGGTTTCTTGAGTTCTTGAATGGTTAGTAGCCCTAGGTCATCTAGGTCATCATCCATTCACATGTTTCTGTGCTCAGCAAGTCAAGTTGATAGTTAAGTTGCTCCTTGCATTTCGTTTGTTAGTCCTTTTGTTGCTTTGATTTCCATTTAACAAGTTTGAAAAGTTTCGTTTGTCGATTGAGAGTCTCTTTTCGAGCATAGATCACATTTCTCATCTTGTTTTTGGTTGAGTCTTTGCATCATTAGTTTGAAAGGAGTTCTTTTTTGTGCTTTGCATTTGCTTGAGGTTGATTGTATTGGAAATGTTTCATCGAAGTGTTTGTGAAAGATTCATTTTACCATTTCATTGAAAAATACATAATTCTAGTTTGTTGATTCAATATGTTACATTAGTTAGCATCATTGAAGACTAGAGTTGCATCACCATTTGCATTTGAAAAGAAATGAATTCTCGTTACTAGTGAAAGGACTAATTGAAGTGTGTTTGATAGGAAAGATAGGAATTGAAAAGAGTTTTTTATCATTTTGTTTCAAAAAGGGAAGTAGTGAAAAGGTAATTTTTCTTTCGAATGCTTGTTTTGTTGCATTGAGTGTGTTTTCTACTCTCATTAGTGTAAACAATTTATCGAATTGAAAGGGTCTTGTCTCATTTAGCTGCATATAGGAGTTTTTCGAGTCACATCGATAAGTCCTGAAAACCAAGACGTAATTTCAAGATAAACTCTAAAATGTATTCAATTAACCTAAGGCGCATTTGAAAACTAACAATCACATTTAGAAGGTCTAGGCTAGATATGTGTTTCGACGTCTTTAAACCTAGTAGTTGTTGTTCGCTTTAGCACTAAACAGCGCTAGTACGGACTTGTTCTCCCTGTACCGTCACGTATATAAAGGGAGATCCCACTAGGTTGCAATCCTTTATCCATAGGAAGCCAAGTTTGTCTCATTGTGAACGTGATACACTGAACACAACATTCTGGGAGATTTCCTGCCCATACTTCTCAATTCACCGGGAGGTATTATGCAATTCACGGTTACCTAGTAATCCTTTTTGCCTAAATCATCCTAAGTAGTCACTTTTTATCTTTTTGACTCCCTAAATATAAAAGATCACTTGAGTGCTTGTCCTTTCGAGCTCGTTTCAAACGGAAAGTGATAGAGTCACCTTTGCTTCTTTCATGACTCTTAAAACATGAAAGAGCACCAGTTTGTTTTTGCGTCTTAAAAATTTGTTGCCCATGATCATATAACATTCATGTTAGTGTTTTTCTAGCCCACATTTTGAGTACACTTTTAAATACATTTTAAAGCCTTGAAATCAATCTCTCTCTTCTGGTTAATTGAGACAAAATCATTGTGGCTAAACCATCAGGTTTGCCTGGTTCCTCTTCCTCCCCATCCGTCTAAAACATCACCTAAGGATCCTTTTCCTGAATTGCTGCAGTCACTTGAGGACCATGGTGTTCAACTTGGAATTGTTCAGAGCATTCAACCTTTGTCATCTCGTCTTCCCCCTCCCTCAGATACTGGGTCACTTTCTGACATTAGCCCTGAATCTCTGGATAATCCAAACTCCCGAGGGTCCGTCAACTTCTGAAGGTCAGCTTGGACTAGTTGTTTATCCTCTGGATCCTTTGTTCGATCCTGTTGTGATATCACCGCAGCATCTGTACAATCCGTATGATCAGTCGGTTATTCCTTTGGAATTATCCCCTTGAACATCTTTGGTAGTCCGTTGTTGCTTGTTTTCACCCATGGAATCAGAAGGTGAGATCCAAGTCTCCTCTCCGGGACACTCAGAGGTTTCCACTTCACGCACAGTTGAGGAGTAGGAATATCATTTCCCTCCTGAAGGTTTACCTTACCACGTAATTACGTGACTTTAGCTTAGTTGTTTCAGGTACGCATCTTGCCTCATCGCTATATCATAACCCTATCTAGGCACCTCGCGCCATGCTACCTCAAGTCCATTCATTCAGAACCCGACCTCCCAACCAATGGTGCATTCCATAGTTACTTCAGTCCCGGTGAAACCCACCGTTTTGAATCCTCTTGTTTTGTCGGTCCAAGTAACCCATCTAGTTCAACCGACAGTCTCGAGTCATGTCTCTTCAGTTCTTCGATCCCTCTAGTAAGTGGACAGACTATGCCACTGCCTGGGGGAAAAGTCTGAATGTTTCTATGACATCTAGCACAACCAATGTGAGTGGCTCACAAGCTCACATGGTTGGAATGAACCAACCCTCTTCGGGTGCCATTCTAAACCATGTTGGTCCTGCTAGATCAAATAATGTCCAGTACAAACAACTAAACCCTGTTGGTCAGTATGGGTCAAGTAATATCCAGTATCAGTAGCCTAATATGGCTCAGGTTTAGTACCAACCTCCTTATGTTCCATATGGTTCACAAGCGATGGTTAATCTGCCCTACATCCCCCAGCCTGAACCTTATGTCCAGTTTGGTCCGTCCACCGTGCCTGGTGGGTATGGCTAGATACAGTTCGAGAGCTTTCAAGTTGTAATTCCGGGAACTGTTCAAGTACCCTTGTAGCAGCAAGGATAGCTTCTGCAGCAGCAAGGGCAACCTTCGTTGCAGCAAGGGCCATCCATGCAGCAGTAAGGCCAAATGATGTCACAGCAAGGACAACTACAACAACCGTAGGGGCAACCCTTGCAACCCTCACTACAAACCATGCAACCGCAAGTGTAGTATGCACCACAATCCTCCCAGCCTATGCCTTTGCAAGGTTAACTTCTATAGCTGCAGGGACAACCTTTACAGCCACAAGGTCAGCCCTTGCAGCAACAAGGTGAACCCGGGCAGCACCAACCCTTATACGCATATCAACAGGGTCAACCTTTGCAAGGGCAAGGCTAGGGTCAAGTCCTGTAGCAGCAAGTGCAAAATCCTTATGTCCCAAGGCAATAGGTTCAACATCCTTTTGTCCAAGGGCAACAAGTGCAAAATCCTTATGTCCAAGGGCAGCAAGTGAAAAAACCTTACATCCAAGGGCAGTAGGTCCAAAACCCTTTTTTTCAAGGGAAACATGTTCAAAACACTTATGCTTAGGGGCATCAGGTGCAAAATCCATATGTCCAAGGCTAGCAGGATCAACAGGATTTTAACCCATATGCTGCTTATTAACAGCCTATGGTTGTACAATTTCAAGGCTTTCAAGGTCAGAATCCTCCCTACGGGCAAGGTAACCTACAATGGGGGAAAAATCAAATGCCATATGGACAAAACCCTCCACTATGGGGACAAAATCCTTACCGGCAGGGATGGGTACCACCAGTTGGGTCCCCTTATCGACCTCAAATTCCTTTCAATACCCAATCGTCATTCTTCGCTACACAGGAATTGTCAGATGTGTCTAGACTCACAAATGACTTGATTCTTCATTCGCCATATTGGCCTCCAGTTCCATCCAAGATCCCAAGCAATTATCCGATGTTTGAAGAAAAAGTGAAAGAGGATCCACAAGCCTACGTGATGACATATCACCTTTGGTGCTCTTCGAATTCCTACGTTGATGATTCCATTCGTCTTCAACTTTTCCAACGAACTCTTACAGGCACTGCAAACAAGTGGTATATCGAACTACCTTGAAATACCTATCATGAATTTAACACTCTCGTCATGGCCTTGCTCACACATTTCCAGTTGCTAGTTTGCTATGGAACTGGCACCCATCTGCTAAGGTCGCTCAAGTAAGACACTACGACCCACATCTCCAATCACATCCATGAATGGAGACGTAGGCGTCACCTGATTAAGCTTGAGATTGTTGATCAGTTGTTGACCGATTGGTTCACCAAATCATTCGTCAACAAAATTTCTGAGGGCATTGCTATGGTTGGATGTGTCACTGAGGAACAAGCCATCACATGTGCCCAGTATCTAGACCTCGTCTATTCACAATCTAGCACGTTATATGATGTGTTACTTGATGCGCCCAGACTATCATCTGATCTGACAACATATAAGTCTTCGACTACACCTCATGTTGATGGAGTAATTGGTTCAGTGACTCAGACCCCTGGAAAATCTTCTTCCAAACAGAAGTCGGTCTCCAACACTGCTCCCAATGATTCCTCTCGCAATTCATCAGGCCTTAGTAAGACCTTAGAGGTTCACGTTGTCCAGCCTACCACAATGGAAAAATCCTTTAAAGGTAAGAAGAAAGGCAAAGGCAAGGGTAAAGCCGATGCCCCGAAACAGGGTCCTCCTAAGTCATCTGCTGGTGATGCTTCCAAATGGAAGCCCAAATATCCATGCCTCATCTGTGAGGAGGATCGCTACACTAAGGATTGTCCCAAACGATTCTAAGTTAGTCATCTGCTCAAAGGGACCCAAATTGTCCTGAAAGAGCCCTTTTCGTCCCAGCAGACCCAAATGGTAAACCAGCCCCAGTAATCTACTTCCTCAGGTTCACAAGTGTTCATTATGAATACACCAATTAACATGGCTACCAGGTCAAAAGATTATCAAACTCCTACCCCATTAGCAGGGAAAGAGAAATAAGGGACCCCTTCTTCTTCTAACCCATCCAGTTATGGTCCTCTCCATATAGAGTGACCTAATCTTGATTCCGCCATTTGACCACCTTCTCGAGGTGTGCTATGAAAGTCCTTGTACAATCCAAATGCTTGAGCCGCTCAACATTGTTGGGGCCTGACCCAGGTTCAGAGTTAATTAGCCAAACAAATCCCTGTACTACTGGCCCTTTCGGCAACAGTTCGCGGAGCGCGGACTGAGGTCTCACTCGAAGTAGTATGGGAGGGTGCTAGAACTAGGTTTCCGCACCCTTGAGATGTCTGAGAGGTTGGATTGGTCCTTTGGTTGTCCCTTTGCGCAGTTTGCTTCACGCACTTTCCCATTCCTCGCGGACTGATACACTGCCTTCGTGCAGCCCTACCCAGAGGTTGTGTGCCACGCTCTGCACTATTACCCAAGATCTGTTTATATTCTAATATTAATTAATTATCTCCACCTACTTAAATGTCTTAAGTTATACTTAACAGTACAAAACATTCATACAGGTTCGCGCAGTTAATAAATAGTATATTTGCATGCATTAAATTAGGAAAAGATACATAGAATTATAGAAAAACTTCTCTTTATTGATTCTCCAATGGTTACAAACTTGACCTTCCCTACGCACTCAGCTGCAGACTACTAGGCCTCTGCGCACTCAGCTGCGGAGCCTTCTCCTGCTCTACGACCCATAGACAAACTTTACACTTCAACTCAATCACTTAAACTTCTCAGCCTTCTACTCCTTACTTGGTTATTCATTGTTTTCTACACTTAGAGCGTCACTCTATTTATACAATCCCATGGTTCACGAACCATGGGTAGGTCTATCGAGCCGACATTTCATTACAAAACTAGGGTGGACAACCTTATGACTCTATCATACTTTCGCGCTCCACGCCCACAATTCGCGAAGCTTTTACAAAAGACTTGCTCAAAACTTGGGCTTTAAGCCCCAAAACATTCCTTGGGGGGATCCCATGCCCAACAGGGCCCCAACACAAACATTGTGACTCACCCTCAAGTCACTCTATTGGCACGAAGTCCCACCAACTGCTCTCGAACTGTAGCAAGGTCAGCAGTGCACTGAGCTGCTACCTGCTGGATTTGATGTATACGTTGTTCCAAGACCTCTGTGTCGGGAGTGCTTCTCTGCATTAGTACGTGCATCCCCTGCATGTGTGAGAGCTTGCCTTCAATTTTTGTTGTGATGGTGAAGGCCTTGTCGATCCAAGGCTGAACATGCGCCTTCAGGACTGCTTCCTTGTGTCATACTGCGTCCACCTGCTCTTTCAGTGCTTTAGCCTATTGCATCCGCATGAGCCTCTGAGTGAGGACCACTATCTGCGCAGTTCCTTGGACGTTGTCATACTGTTGTTGGAGTTCTCGTGCCTCTGTCTCTAAACGTTGGATGTTGGGGTCCTCCTGTAGATTTGTGAGGACCTCAAGTGATTCTTCCAACATACTGGTGCAGTCTTACACTACACTACCAATCTCGTCTAGTCCCACTGTGATAGCGCTAGCGCGTTGTTCTCTAACTTCTAGGGGGGGTGGACAGCTACGCCTCTAACCACAGCTCGACGATTTGAAGGTTCAGCTCCAGTTGAACCTGTGTCATTTATTCCCTAACCTCGCATACCCCTATTGCTAACTTGTCGATCCGCACCTCTACTGGCCTGTCTGCTGGGATGGCCAACTCCAGGACGCTTTGGAAAACGTCGTTACTACCTATACCAACTGTTGATTCTGCGACACCAATTCATTGCGCTGTAAGCTTAATTGTTCCATATGGATTTTTTTCTCGCTGAGAACTTACAGTGCACGGATCTCCCTAGATCACAAATCTACAGTTACCCTATCCTACAAAACATATAAGGTCTCTCGTGGGAGTGCATCCATATTGATACCGAGACCCTTCAGCGTGCTCATTGTAGGCCTGTCGGCCTCATTTATTATCACGAGTGCCCCTTCTGGCAGCACTATGGTATTTGTCATCCGCGCACGTAACATCTGTTCTGCTGGCATTGTTCCGACTGCGAGTCTGGTCGAAAGGGTACCAACTTGAGGAAGGTGCGCCTGTAATTCCTGCAACTGTGCTCTGAGGGCCCACAACACAATCTAGTTCTCCTACATGAAATCTTGGAGAGCCTCAGAGGTGACATCATGCATTGTCTCACCGACCTTGTGCAGATCACCCTTGGTTAGGGTGATCAGGTCAATAGACAACTTCAATGCCTTGACCTTCTTACATGATCGTGCCCACTCTGTTGGGTGTTGGTGCTTCAACTGCGTTGACACGATTTGTGGGTCCATGCCTCCCTCTTCTTTCTCTACTTCCTCTACTTCCTGACCCTGCGAGGGTGTCGTTTGGCCCTCGCCCGCCTTCACGGCTGCCTCCTGTGCTGCTACGGCCTTTTCTTTCTCAGTTTCTTTCTGTGCAATGTCCCGTGCCACACACACTTATACTACTGTTGCTGCCTCCCTTCTCTTTTCTGCCAACTGTGCGATGCATAGCTTGGCCTCTTCTTTCTTCCTTTGTGCTGCAGACTTCTCTATCTCCACGATGTCTAGGGCGCGCCACTCTGGCGGCCATGTCTCTAGGACATTAAAGATGACATCATCTGTGGCTACAAAGGGTAGCTTCCTCCATTGTTTACTTGGGTCCTTGCGTGCTCTCATATAAATGTTATGTATGTTCGCTTTGAATTCCACAAAACTCTTCAGACTGTTGTAGACAGTGGGTGACAACTGGAGCTTACGGTTGATCCCCATTCTGAGATTCATCTCCATGAACACCCAGAATATTTTGCTGTCGCGGATCCTAGAGGTATCCTTTATGGCCCAGAGCGAAGTGTACTTCACGGCCTCTGGTAAATCCCTGTCAATTATGCAGAATTGACTATCCTTCGGAAATTCCCCAGCCATGAGCACTATGGACAATAGAAGTCATGCATATTCGACCGTTTTGCCTTGTTCCTGGGCTTCCCAACAATTCTCTAAGAATTCCCTGCAAAGGAACGCGAACCAGTTAAACTAGACTCCTTCCGCGCACTGCTCAGCCAGTGCTACCACCGGTGCGGGTACTTCATCTGCGAGGCACTTTCACATAACCTTTCCTGCCAGGATTTGGGTTGCCACGCATACTACTTTGTCCTTGATGCTTTAGATGGAGTAACCCCTCTTCTTCTTTTCCAACTTGTACTTTTTCTTCATGGCCTCCACGACGGCTAAGTCACTGCTCTTCACTTCCGATATGACTACATGGTCTTCCCCTTTGCATGGAAGCCGAGAAATGTGGTGAATCAAGTCTGTTGTGTTGGGGATGGGTTCCTCCAACCACAAACACCCACCATGCAAGCACCTGCCTGATGATGAAAATGGTTATTGGTGTGCGGTGGAAGTACAACACCCAAAGCAGATTCAATAGCCCAGCCTTTTCCACTCCACGCAACCAATTTTGTGGGTCTAATTATGTCACCCCCGCTAGGGTCTTTTGCTTCGGCTTCATGAGGTACGGGACTCAAGGTGAGGAAACTTCGCGTGGTCAGCGAGATCCCAATCTTCAAATTTTAAGCTCAGTACCCATCCTAGGTATGTGCCCTCAAAGATAATGTTGTTTGCGAGGAGCGGGGTCTGGAGCGAGTTCTTGGTCTTGTCAAAGTCCTTGGGTACTTAGCTTTCCCTTTTCGCGGGGGGACATAGGGGGGTAGCCTTTGTCAGGGGGTGGGGGGTGCACAGGCTCAGCTTCTTCTTCCATGCCTTCATCCTCTTCTTCTTCTTCTTCTTCATCGGTTTTGATGGTGACGAATTTCCCCTTGTACTCCATTGTCAGCTTGGTGCATAGCGGGTTCTGCGGGGACACATGTATGGGGACCATTGCTTGTTTGTCCTTCTTGGGTCTTGGCACGCATGGTGATTTCAAGATTTATGCCACAATCCCAATGCCTTCCAGAGCATTCCCCATTGCCAGGGCCTGTGCGGCCTCCTCAAAGGTCATTTCGGTTATCTCCATATCATCCTCAGCTGTTGTCATCGTATCTGTCCAAAAATTTAGCACTCGCGAACTCAGCGGCTCAATCAATGCTCGGCACACAATAATCAGGGCTTTGCTCAATAGCTCAATTCACAAATGACCAAGTGTTGTTTGCTGGGCAGCCCTTTATATTTTATAGCGCTTCTTGAATTTGAATTCAACCGTTCCCCCAAAATCTGGTTCATTAATGCTCCCTTGGGGGAAGATTTTCCCAAATGTTGCCCATAAATCGCGTCTTAAATGCCTGCCACCCGCTCCATTTGGTCTCAAGTCGAGCATCCCATCATGAATAGTGACTTCAACGGTCACTTTCTGGCCAACCCACGTGGCAACGTTGCCCCCTGTGCATGGTCGCAAACCTTGTGACTTTTTGTTTCTGTGCACAGCTCCAACACATAGCTCCTGGGTAGAGTAGTTTATAGTCTCGCGCTTCCTTTCAACTACTTGGAGCGCTAAGACCATTCTTCCTTTGGCTAGTCAGGTGGTCACACCACCCGTGGAAAGTTTCATCCTGTCATCCATTATGTTTCCTAGAGAATACCCACCTGTTATGGTGAGCATCGTGGGCTTTACCATCTGCAACGCGCTACCCTAGTCAATTCACTTAGTAATGTGCGGTCTAAGCCAAGGCATCAGGCTGATCAATTCGTGGAAATAGGTCTTAAACTTGTCATCGTGATCGTACGCATCCTGCCTTCTCACCCTAGTCTTTTTGTCTAGAAAATCATCCTTTTTCTTGTCCTCCAACTTCTTGATTTTCGCATCCACCAGAGCGCTTTTCTCCCTTAATCGTACCCTTTCTTCTTCAATTTCTTGGAGTCTAAAATTTCCCTATTGGATTTCTGCTTCCAAGGTTCCACGGACTGTCATATCTACTGGGGCTATCATGCGTAGTCTAAGATTTCCAAGTACTACAGGGCTTACAATGGTTGCTTCATACTCGAGCCTTGGCGGTGCTTGCACGGTCAGGTTCTTACACGCGGTCCTATAAGGTTCCATTCAATTCACTTCACATTGTGGGCCTTGTTCAGCGCTTCGCATACTTTGTTAAAAGCTTATGCATGGATATTCTCCTGCACACTTGATCTTTTCGTACTTCGTGGTCCCAACCAGAGAGATTATTCGTGCCATTGCCTCACCCACACCTGCTCACCGATCATGTCTCCTACTAAGAGGACGGTGTGCATTCACGCAGGTTTCGCACCATATGCCTGTATCCACCTGGATAGGTGGGTGCGCGGGCTAGTTCGTTCGACAATTTTGTCTGTTAATCGCATCTAAGGCTTCCCAAATTGTAGGCACATCATCCTTCGGCAGTCGCGCCAACCCTCAAAAATCTTTTGGTGCGTACCCCACCACCTTGCGAGCGTAGCGCGAAGTACCCATTTTAGAGCGTCAAAACGTTGTTGTTTCGACTCTTCTCTTTCAAATTTGTTCAAGAACTCCTCCACTTCACCTAACCCATCATACGTAGGCATATCTCTTACCTCTATTGCTACGCAGCGAAGCGATCTCGTCATCATGTTACAGTTGAGCATGGTTACCTCATGTAACTGGTTCTGCCATCATTCTATCTCTTCATCAGAATCTGATGTACAGGAGCTTTCGCACTCCCATGAGATTCGGCCATCCGCAGTTGGATTTACCCAGTCCTGCTCTTACGCAGTTATCTTGTAGATGCAGTCTAGATCGTCGTCGTTGTCATAGTCGCGTACTAGCTCTATGTAACACAATCCTTTTGTAGGGTCTAAAGGTACCACTACGCGTATTGAATTTTTCTCAAAAATCATCTTGCACTTCTTTATATTTATCACTTCATTCATGTCAGTGGCCCAATCTATTCCTAGTAGCTCGGGGTAGGGGTTGTTGTCATCAACAATCTCTATCACTTCGAAATCTGCTAGCGCGCTTGCTCCTCCGATATCTACTATGATTCCCTGCAATCTCCCCATAGGTAGGATATTTTGTTGGTTTGCCATTTGTAGTTGGATAAGAGACCATTGTAGCGCAGGCCTGCCCATGCGCTCCTGTGTCTGTTTTGGTAGGACATTCGTGTCCGATCCTAGATCCAGAATCACTTGATCCATCTCGTATTCCTCGATCTAAGCGGTCAATCTCATCTCCCTTCATGTTCACGTCATGTGCTTCCTGAGCTTCTGGACTACGCGCGATTCTCCTAGCGTGGTCCCAGCACATCTAGTTATGAGTTCTTGCAGCCCCTTTACAGCCTTGTAATGGCGCAACAACTTCATGCATGTCTCCAAGAACGTAGTGAGCATCGATGGGTCCATTTCTGGATCCAATCTATCTTTACTTCCTGAAGTGGAGGCATCTGCGAAGCTCCTCTTAGCTTCCATGAAGGTCTCCTTAGCATGCTCCAAATCAAATTCTGGTTCCTTCGTTGCGGCCTTGCGAACCCATGTACTTTCTTCAGGTTGCTTGCCTTTGTTATCCCCTATCATAATACCACTCCAGAGCATGATATTTACATTAGGGTCTTCCTCACATGACTCAGACCTCATCATTTACAGGTTCTAAGTAAGGGGAAGTTGGAGTGCTCCCTTATCGCGCAACCTCGCTATCAGTGTGGGAAAATCCTCTATCTCATGATCAAACTACGTACAATATAAGCATGATGATCTTGTTGGATTTATACAATCGCAGGCATAATGCCCTTGCCCTCTGCAATTGTAACATATCAGCTGTCTGCGACCTATTCCTGGTCCCATTCCACCTCGGCCTCATCCGCGCCCCTGAAATCCAGTGCGCGTCATTCCTACGTTTTGATAGAGGGGCGGTGTTTCGGCCTTAACTCTGTAGGTAGGAGTCCGATCCATCATCAGTTCATAACTTCGGTATGTGCGCTCATCATGGCCTACTGACCTGCAAAAATTACATAACAACTGCTAGGAATTTTGCGTATACTTCTGTAATAGATGACAATTATCCATAGCATGCTTTCCTCCTATCTGACAAATCATGCACCATAATGCAAGCGTCGTGCTTGGTCCTACTTGTGCCTCTGGTCTTAATGGCATTGGTCCTCCTCGCATGAGGTAATTCGCGAACACTGGGCAGTGGTCCTTGTCGTGCCCATGGCCCTTGCACTTTACGCACCATACATTGTCGTGCACTTCTAGACGAGTCATCCTATCTTGTTTCAAACTTTGCATCCCAAGGCACAGGTTTTTCAATTGCGCATGAATCTGCTGGACTACCAGGTTAGGATCTTATATCAGAGTCTCGTGCAATCTCATCGCGACCTCCAAAGCCTTAGCTTGAGTGGTTAGCCTTTGTTGCAATAGCGCGTTCCCTAGATGTGGTGTTAACGAGGCTACAAACCATTCACGGTGTTGCCCATCTGCTAAGGTCATGCTTGCTTCGCGAATTGTGCACTTCAGTCTTTAATCCAACTCTACTTGGTAGCATTGTGATCTCCTTGAATCCAATGATTGACTATGCCTCCGATTTTGGCTTACTAAATTCCTTGTTTAACGCAGATTGAATATCCACTATCCCCACATTCAGATTGTCATTGGAATGCTTAATGTACCAGGCCAGCGTGCGATCCTGCAGAGTGCTGACCAATGTTGCCTTCTTTATATTGTTGTTCGTGACACCCTGTGCTTCCCATACAACTTTTACCACGAACCAAAATTGGTCTGAATCTTCATTCCCTACTCCCTTGAACACTGGTAGCTTTATTGCATTGACAATACTGCTTCATGGTGGTGGCGAAAGTGGGATGGGCGAAGTCGGGGTGAAGATGATGAAACTAATGGTGGTGTGGGTGGGGGTGGTATGCGCAGAATCCTCTGCTTATCAGATTGATTACACTTCTTGGCGAGGCCTTCGCGAGCTCTTCTTCACCTCCTCGTGGAGCTGAAATCAAGGGGCTAGTCTCTAGTTCTGTGCTACCTTCGTTTCTGTAGATTCTCCCACTTCGCGTAGGCCCAAACATCAATTTATTCGCATGACCCACTTTTCACACAGTAGCATTTTAATCCAAATGTTCAAATATTTAACGTACTTACCTCGCGGTCCCTTTAGGAAACATCGTTCTGCCTCACTATAGCTAACCGAAGTATCTACCGTGAATTTGGTGATGAATCCTCCTATGATTCGATCGAGCCAGTGATCGACAACGCGCATGATCTGATCTTCTAATGCTTCTAGTCTGCACACCAATTCTGGATTCCACACAATAGGTTTGTCGAGTTTACACCTTCCTTGGCTATCTGCTAGCTTTATGATCGACTCATACAACTCAGTAGGGAAGCATACAAAGAAAATTTCGTGGATCTTCATATACAAGTTGCAATCTAACCACTCTTCCTTTGATAATGGCAGATTCTTGTTTTCCTGCTCTGCGAACTCGTGAATCTTTCTGTCCAACCACTCTTCAATTCCTTTCTTTGTTGGATTCCAGTGATACGACATCAGACATATCTATGCAGATCTCAGTCCCAACAACGGAGCCATTTGTTGGCTTATTGGGGCCTGACCCAGGTTCAGAGTTAATTAGCCAAACAAATCCTTGTACTACTGGCCCTTTCGGCAACAGTTCGCAAAGCGCAGACAGAGGTCTTACCCGAAGTAGTATGGGAGGGTGGTAGAACCAAGTTTCTGCACCCTTGAGATGTCTGAGAGGTTAGACTGGTCCTTTGGTTGTCCCTGTGCAGGTTGCTTCGCACACTTTCTCGTTCTTCGCGGACTAATACATCGCCTTCGCGCAGCCCTACCCTGAGGTTGTGCACCGCGCTTTGCGCTATTACCCAAGATCTTGCTTATATTCTAATATTAGTTAATTATCTTAACAATACAAAACATTCATATAGGTTCGCGCAGTAAATAAACAATATATTTGCATGCATTGAACCAAGAAAAGATACAAAAAATTATAACAAAACTTCTCTTTATTGATTCTCCAATGGTTACAAACTCGACCTGCCCTTCGCACTCAGCTGTGGACTACTAGGCCTCTGTGCACTCAACTGCAGAGCCTTCTCCTACTCTACGATCCACAAACACACTTTACACTTCGACTCAATCACTTAGACTTCTCATCCTTCTACTCCTTCCTTGGTTATTCGTTCTTTTCTACACTTAGAGCCTCACTCTATTTATACAATCCCATGGTCCGGTCTATCCAACCGGCATTACATTAAAAAACTAGGGCGGACAACCCTGTGACTCTATCATACTTTCGCGCTCCGTGCCTGCAATTCATAGATATTTTACAAAAGACTTGCTCAGAACTTGAGCTTTAAGCCCCAAAACATGCCTTGGGGGGATTCCATGCCCAAAAAACATTATAACATTGTCGAAGATTTGGATCAAGTGCCATCAGCTATGTCTGCTCTCGAGGTTTTTCAAAGCAATCCTTCTCAGCAGAAATCATTACTATTGGATATTGGGGGTCTTGATCCAACTGGCTCTAATCTCATTTGTTTTGACTTGGAAAACCACGTTTCCCATTTACCTAGTCATATTGTCTTTCTCATTTAGGTGATCATAAATGAGAAAACCATTCATAGGACCATCATCGATGAAGGTGCTTCTACCTACATCATGTTTGCCGCTTGTTGGAAGGCAATTGGTTCTAATACTTTGAACCAGTCCCATAACACTTTGGAAGCTTTTGACAGGAGCGATTCGTGACCATTCAGTGTCCTTCCCAAACTTGCCATTACTTTGGAGGGAAAGATAGTACATGTTGAAGTAGAGATCGTTGACACTAATCTTAACTATAATCTTCTACTTGGACGGAGTTGGACCCATGCCATGCATGTTGTAGCCTCCTCCCCTTTCCGTGTGATTCATTTTCCCCACCAAGGGGAGATATTCACAGTCGACCAATTGTCCTTCTTTGCCTCTTCCTCCTCGGATGCAATGTTCCTTATGTCAAGCACAATGGTGCTCCTTATGAGAGTGTGGGGGCAGGACTCTTTAAAGATCTTGCCTTAATGGGTATTTTTCCACTCCCACCTCCTCATGTTGCCTCTGTCAACATGATTTTGGTCAAGTCTGATCAATGGGTCATTCCCTCACCAGATCTTTTTGATACATGGGGTGAGGTTATGTTGCTAAGCCCTACCGAAATTAATAATGTGGAAATTGTTTTGACTTTGCCATCGGTAGAGTTCGTGGCTAGATGTTTGGAGTGTTAGCAGGTAAAGACAGAGTGTAAGCATCTGGGTGGTCTACTACAGTCTATTCAGATTCCATAATGGAAATGTGAGGTCATTTCCATGGATTTCATTACAGGTCTTCCAATGACAGTGAGACAACATGATTCTATTATGGTCGTGGTCAACAAGTTGAGCAAGGTTGTTCACTTCATTCTAGTAAAGACTACATATTTAACTAGTGAGGTGGCACAGGTTTTCATCAGGGAGATAGTGAGATTACACAGCGTTCCAAAGAAGATTTTGTCGGGTCAGGATGCGAAGTTCACTTCCAAGTTTTGGAAGGAGCTATTTGCATGTTTGGGTACAAAGTTGGCCTTTAGTACAACTTATCATCCGCAAACAGATGGACAGACAGAGAGGGTCAACAAGATCTTGGAGTATATGTTGAGGATGTACGTGATGCACCAGTAGAGAAGATGGGAGGAGTATCTTCCATTGGTCGAGTTCGCATACAAAAAAAGTTATCAGGAGTCATTGAGGACGAGTCCTTTTGAGGCACTGTATGCGCAGAGTTGTAATACTCCCATCAGCTGGAGTGATCCAGTGAATAAGGTGCTTATTGGACCAAATGTGTTGGAAAGCATGGAACATGAAATGCAGGTTATAAAGAAGGACCTAAAGGTGTCACATGATAAGAAAAAGAGTTATATGGATCGACACAGGGTATTTAAGGAGTTTTAGGTTTGAGAGCATGTCTATTTGTGCATCAAGACTAAGAAGAGCTCTTTGAGGATTGGATCATGTGCCAAGTTGGCATCAAGGTATTGCGAGCCTTTTGAGATCCTTGAGAGGATTAGATCGGTGGCCTATCGACTTGTACTGCCTCCAACATTGAAAGTCCATGATGTTTTCCATGTTTGATTGCTTAAGAGGTATATAAAGGATGTTGATCATGTTATTGATTGGTTTGTATTGCAGGTGGAGCAAGAAGGAGAATTCCATCCGAAGCCTTAGTGAATATTGCAGTGGAAGCATCTCATGCTTAGGAACAAAGCCATAAAGCAAGTTAAAGTGCAGTGGAAGCACTTTGGGGCCGAATAAGCTACAATGGAGATGGCAGATCATATGCACACCATGCATCCTTCTTTGTTTTCCGGTGGAGGCAAATAAGTTTTGGTTTGATGTTTGGTATATGTTTGACATATGTTTTGTTGATGTTTTGGTATATATACATATGTATATGGATGTAAATACTGCCATGAGCTAAGTTATAAAGCTCCAATAAGCGGTATGGTTGTTATCTTGTCAAGTTGTCATGATGTTTTACTTTTGAGCAGGTCATTCATTGTAAATACTGAAATGAGCTAAGTTATAAAGCTCCATGGGCAGTATGCTTTCTTTTCAGCGGTTTTGCCGAGGTCTTAGTGTGGTTTAAGGCCGAGGATGGTGTTCCCCAAGGGAGAGGGTTCTATAACAATGCTGGTGAAAATTTCATGTAATAAAAGTTAATAAAGGCAAAATATGACCACGGTTAAGGGACACTTATTTGAAGCTGAATGTTGGGCAAAGATATCCTAGTGGGCATCACTGGATGTGTTTATGGCTAAAGGAAATTGGCAAAGGAAAATGCAAAGGCATTAAAAAGGAAAAATGCATTTTCGACATATTTATTTATGAAAATAATGGAAATTATGAGAAAAGGAAGGTGAAAGGTCACAGGTTGCATGTGAGGAGGAAAATGGAGGAAAATAATGGAAAATGAAGAAAATAGAGGCCTAATTGATAAAAAGGATTTTGAGGATCAGTTTGTAATCTATCATCAGTTCATTTTTGGAGCTCTCTCATTGTTCTCTCTCTCTCTCACACTATTGGACACTTAGAGAAAGCAAAGGAAAGCAAGGAAGAGCAGGATCAAGTAGCTTCAATAGGAATACTTTTAGGTAACATATTGCATGTGTGATTTCCTAGTTAGTTTTGAAATGCATGGCTTTTCATGTTGGTGTATGGTTCTCTTGCTATCAGTGGCATGGTTTTGTCAGGTTAGGACAGTGGTTTTAAGCCTAGCCTTGCCTTTTTCCAGATAGTCATGGTGTGATGGCATTATTTTCTTGGTTTTGAGCTTTGGAATTGCTAAATGGTTTCAAAATATGGGGCAGAGGTGGTCTCAGGAAAATCCCAAAGGCCTGTGAATCCCTTAACTGGTTTTGGTGGGATACATGGTAAACCCTGAGGGTGGAGTCTCGATTTAGGGCCTAGTGATCCGATGTGGATTGCGGTAAAGCTTGAGAGACTGGTGTTCGGTTTAGGTCCTAGTGATATGGTGTGGATTGTGGTAAAGCCCGAGAGACAAGGAGATAGAAATTTCCTCAAGGATAGAGATGGAGTCTGAAGGCATTCCTATCTTGGTTTGGTTTTGTGATCTCAATGTCGGTTGTGGTGAGATCACAGTTTCGTGAGGGTGGAGGTAGTTTAACCTATGGATTCCACTGGTTGTTTTTGGATTGGTTTATCCATGAGATCCCACATTCATGCTTGGAATATGGCATGGGGGTGACTGGCTAAAAGAAATATTTGGTTCAGCCATGTTTATGGTCGGGTGGTATGTGGAAGTCCCGAACCTAGTTGGATTTTCCTATGTTTAATAAAAGATAAGTTATCTTGTTTTTTTACTTGTTAATATGTGGATTTAATGGTTCTTATCTCATTGCTATTTTCATGGTTTAATGTTGGTTATAAGCATGGTTATATGGCTGGTTATTGTCATGGTTATTTCATGTATTTACTTGTAACTGAAAGAATAATGGATGCAAGACCTAATTGATATCAAAACAATTAAGGAAAGAGGGTGGCAATTCTTCTTGTCAAGTCTCATATGAGTTCTCAGTCCTTTATGCCTTGTCTTCTATTCATTTCCTATAAATTGCATTGATGCCAAGTGTTTGACAAAATGTCAGTCCCAGTTGGGGATGGTTAGGCCTAGTCTTGGAGTTAGTTTTTGATTTGTAAGACTTGTTATGTAAATCATGGATTTTGAAGGTGTCATTGAATTATGGGCAGTGACCTGTGATCTGGGCCTGAAAAAGCGACTCAAATACCGGGGACGTTGGCACAACACTGAGTAGAAAAGTCCCTAAACACTAGCATACCATGATGTGGGAGCATCCAGAGCCTTCTAGACGTTGGCATGCCCATATCATGGGAGCATCCGAGGGTTAATTGGTCTAAAAACTCAGTGGGACCCAGGGGCTGGTTACCTGAGAGGTTGGTATGGTTTCTAGGAGTCTTGTTGCTGATGTGGAAGGTTTGTATGGAGTGTTTCCGTTGGTTCCACTTCCTTAAGGTGACTTAGGAGGTCGAATCATATCATAGTAACTTCTCGTCACATGTTTACCCTGGTTGGTTGATTACTTGGGTAGATGTGGGAGGAGGGTGTTACAAGGAGTATCACCTAATGACATAGGCTTGGTTAGATTTAGGAACATGATTTATGTGCCAGATAACAGTGAACTCAAGAAACTTATCTTGAGCGAGTTCATGTCAAGCTGTATTTAGGTCACCCAAGATATCATAAGACATCGACAACAGTTAAGAAATTCTATCATTAGCCAAACTTGAAGAAGGAGGTGGTTGAGTTTGTTGCGAGATGTTTGAACTGTTACAACCGATTCCAATTCCTAAATGGAAATGGGAGGTCATTTCCATGGACTTCATTACAGGTTTGCTGAGGACATCGAAGCAACATGATTCCATCATGTTTGTGGTTGATAGGTTAAGTGAGGTGGCTCACTTCATTGCAGTTAAGTCTAGTAATTCAGCTAGTGAGGTAGCTCAAATCTTCATCAAGGAGATAGTGAGGTTGCATATTGTTCCCAAAAAGATTATATCATACAATGATGCCAAGTTCACTTCCAGGTTTTGGAAGGAGATGTTTGCAAGCTTGGGGATAGAGTTAGTCTTCAGTACAATTTATCATCCACAGATAGATCGACAGATAGAAAGGGTTAATAGTATTCTTGAGGACATGTTGATGATGTATGTGATGCATCAACAAAGGAAGTGGGCAAAGTATCTTCCACTAGCAGAGTTTTCTTATAATAATGGGTATCAGGAGTCCTTGAGGATGAGTCCAATTGAGGCTCTTTATGGGCGAAGTTGAAATACTCCTATAGGTTGGAGTGATCTAGTGAATAAGGTGTTGATTGGACTGGATATGTTGGCAGGGATGTAACGTGAGATGCAAGTTATTAAGAGGAATTCAAAGGCAACACAAGACACGTAAAAGAGTTATGTAGATCAACACAGGGCATTCAAGGAGTTTCAGGTTGGGGAGCATGTGTAGTTGCGCATCAAGTGCAAGAGGATCTCCTTGAGGATTGGATCATGTGCTAAGTTTTCAACTCGGTATTGTGGGCCTTTTAAGATCCTTGAGAGAATTGGACTAGTGGCCTACAGACTTGCACTGCCTTCAACAATGAAAGTCCACGATGTTTTCCATGTTTCATTGCTTAAGAGATATGTCCATGATGGTGATCATGTGATTGACTGGTTTGTATTGCAGGGGAAACAGATGGATAATTCCAACCAAAATCATAATGCATATTGCAGCAGAAACAACTCATGCTCTGAAACCGAGCAATCGAGCAGGTTAAACAATAGTGGAAGCACTTTGGGTCCGATGAAGCTACATGGGAGATGGTTGATAAGATGCGGGCTTAATATCCTTCTTTATTTGTTAGTTCAAGCAAATGAGTTTTTGGTATATGTATATGTATATATGAATGGTGTTGTAAATTCTGTAATGAGTTGTGTCATAAAGCTCCAATAAGTGCTATTTTGTTTTGTTTTCAGTAGGATGTCATTGTAAATATTGCATTGAGTTATGTTATAAAGATCCATGGGAAATATTTTTTATTTTTTTATTTTTATTTTTTTGTTTTGTCCTGCGGTTTGTTGGTCATAGGTGTCATAGAACAATGAGGTTGGTGTTCCCCTATGGGGAAGAGGTTTGTAACAACCCCTTATTGATTTTCCATGTAAATAAAATAAGACGAAGGTCATAGGACACATATTCCAAGTTGTATGTTGGGCAAAAGACTTTAGTGGGCATCACTTTTGATTAATTTATGACTATGGAAATTGGCAAAGGCAAAGAGGCAATAATTGACATTTATTTATGAAAATAAAGGAAAATAGGAGAAAAGGGAGGCAAAGAGACACAAATTTGCATGCAAGGGAAAATAGAGTAAAAATGAAGGAAAATGAAGAAAATAGAGACATCAATGATGAAAAGGCTTCTGAGGGTCAGTTCATAACTCTTCTCAGTTGAGCTTTTATAAGTTCAATTTTGGCTCTCTCATACTCTTTCACACTTAGAGAAATCTTGGGGCATTGTTAGAGCACTTTGGCATTCACTTGGATTTGGAGAAACATCACAAAGGAAAGTAGGGAGCGCAAGGAAACAGTTGGATCAACAACTATAACTAGATTGCTTTGCAGGTAAGAGGTTGCAAGTGAGATTTCCTTGTAATTTTTTATGCGTGGTATATGCATTTGATTCCTTAGCATGGATATTTGCCTAGATTGACAGTTGTTTCAACCTTGCCTTCCCATTTCCTGAATAGCCATAGTGTTGTGGGTTTTTCCACTTGTTCTTTTTTCTGATTGGTGCTCAGGTTCCCTATGACTATGGGTTGGAACAAACACTCTGGAAGCCTTGGAGCAACTTGGATTGAGTTACTAGTTCATGGAGTTGTAGGTTGGGACAAACGTTCTAGAGCCCGTGGTGGGTTGAGTTACTAGTCCTTAGAGCCATGGTTGGAACAAATGCTCCAAAGCCCTAGAAGGTTGTGGGTTGAGTTGCTAATTCCTGGAGCCCTAGACAGCTTGGGTAGAGACCAATCTGGTTGGTGTTAGTGATGTATGTATCGTAGAGGTTGAGGGTTTGGCCTCTAGAAGCCCTAGTTAGTTCTGTTTTGGTTTAATCCATGAGATCCCACATTCATGCTTGGAATATTGCGCAGGGGTGATTGGCTGAAAGAAAGATTTGGTTCAACACAATCTATGGTCGACTGGTACGTGGAAGTACCTGACTTGGTTGGAATTTTCATATGTTAATAAGAGCTATTTTCCCATTGTTATTTATGAGTAATTGTAGTGATTATGTTGGTGATATTATGGCTAATTTGCCATGGTTTCTAATTTGGATATTTTCTAGTGATATGTTGGTTAAATGATGTATACTTTTTATGGCTCTTGTTATGATTCGATATGTTAATGAATGGTTGATGAATGCATGGGCTAAAAACTGTAATTGCAACTATCATAAGAGCGTATTAGACCTTCTCGATGATTCTCAGAAGAAGACTCTCAATTTATGAACATATATGCATTCATGACTCGTATCTTACATGTTTGCCATATGTTTGACAAAATGTCTGTTATGGATTAGGCATCTTTGGGTCAATTTTTTGCTTGAGTTTTGATTGATTAGCATTATCAGTTTCTTTGATTGCATTCTCGAAAGTTTCAAGCAATTCTGGGTAGTGGTCTAGAGGTTGGCCTGAAAAAGTGGCTTAGATCGTGGAATCGCAAGCACATAATTGGAGCTCTTGGGCTGTAACCGGATGGAGGCAAGCTTGTGAGTGCGACTATAACCTCATAACAACATGGAAGCAATGTCAAGGGTGCGGTTGTGGGTCTAGGTCAGCGAAGAAAAATTCTAGCTTAGGGATTAGACACCTGGGGTGGTTGTTTAGCTCTTATGTGGTCTGTAGCCCCTGAGGAAGGTCATAATGGTTTTAGTTTGTAGGCCCCACTTCCTTAACTAGAACTTGAAGGTCGGGTCATGTCATAGTGACACTCGTTTCATGTTTACCCTAGTAGGCTTGTGAAATTGAGTAAATGTGGGAGGGGGTATTACATATATGTTTGACTCATATATTATTTTTCTTTTATAATTAAAATAAATAAATAATAATTAATAAAATATATGTATATATGTTTAACTCATATATTAATTTATTTTATAATTAATAATAAAAATAATAATTTAAATAAAATTATACTTTAGTTGATTTATGATTTTTTAATCTTAACAATGTGAAATATATTATGAATTAATTTTCAAATTGAGAAAATCCAGAAGTCGTTTGATTACAAACAAATTCAAAATCAAAAGTGTAGTTCCTTATGCTATCTTGTTAAGTGAAACAGGGGCTGCTCCTATTGAAGCAATTGCTATGGTGCGAGTCATAAGGTATTTAAAAAAATTGAGCAAATGGAAGAGGGCAAATGACCTAAGGTTGTCTTTAATGACATATTATGCAAAATAAAGAAGACTTGGATGCAACAAAATAACAAATTATTTAACAAATGGGGTATTTGCTTGAACACGTGTTCCATAAAGAATAAAGAGATAAAAGATTTTGTTCTGGATAAGTTCCACAAACGTATTTGGGATAAGGAGCTAGGGAGAAAGAAAAAGTACTATATTGAACTGTTTAATTCCACTCATAATCATCAACAAAATCCGTACATAGAGACCATTATTTCTTAGAGAGCCAAAATTCTCGTTGCTCAATTTATGACTAATTCTCATTAACTCTGTTGTGAAACAGGGCACTGGAAAAGGCCAAAAGAGGTGCAGAAGGAAAGAGTATGTATTTTTTGTTATTCTAGAAAAGTGGAAACAGAAAAGCATTTCATTTTAGAATGTGAGGCCCTCAAAGACAACAGGGAAAGTTATGCAAATATTCTGGCGGCTAACTCTTGGAATAATCTATATAGTGAGGGGTTGTCGAGAAGCTGGGAGCGTTTATTGTGAGGCTTCACAGGAAAAGGGCTGAATACATCAACCAGATGAAGAAACAATATGTCCCATAAGCTATCTTTGGCCTTGTGGACGTTAAAATAATTTTCTTTCTTTCAATATTTATTGACCATTTAATATATAATTGTATTACTTAATAAAATGTTAACTATACTTGCAAAAAAATATATATTAGCTACACTTTTTCACTAACTCAATTTTTTTTTTTTTTTTAAATATTGTGGAAAAGTTCTCATAATTCAAAATATCATTATTAACATTTTTCTTTAAATATTTAGAAAATAATTATACATAAAATAATTTTAAATAACTATACATAAAAGAAATTTAAAACTCCAATGTTGTAGTACTTCTTTAGGCGTTCCATTTGTCTTTTTCTGTATACTCTTAGTGTAATGTGTGAGTTGAAAAGCTATACAACCTCTTTGAATTTGTATTACCTTACTTTGCATAAACTTTAAAATGATTGGGAAGGTCCTTGTTGGATTATGCTCTCCATCACTTTATGTGGAAACAACATCTAATTTTATAATTGCTGGAAAGTTGTAAGGTCACATGGGTCCCTGAAATCCATTATACAAAGCTACAAAGACCATGGAAGATTGACCAAATACCTGATAATTTCCACAAACACACATTTAATATAAGGAAAAGATTTAATGCGTAATCTAATACACTGCACATAAAGCACACAATGCCGATTTGATGCACACATCCATTCACTTGGAACACAAAGATACGAGAAAAACCCACTTGTCATCTTCTTTGTGCTAAATTTATAGAAAACATAGATAATAAATTCTTAGATATTAGGCAGAGTTACTTTGTGCATTGTGATTACAAATTCCAACGACCATAAATTTGCATAGGAGAAATCAATTCAAATTGTACTTGGTCCATCAATTGACTGAGGATTCTATTGTTTGATAGGGGATTGTCAATGATCATATTGAACCAACCATTATGTGATGAGAGCGATGCACATTTTTCACTAATAAATAGTTGAATATCAAATTTAAGTTTTAGGCGCAATTTCAATCATTGTACAACTTTGATGAAATTTGAAACTTAGTAGTTGAGAATCCAATTTTGAAGTTATTCTAGATTTGAGATTTGAGTATACACCATACCATTAGTGTGCTACCTGTAATTATGAGTTTTTTTTTTTTTTTAATTAATTCACTTTTTTGACAAATGTATTTTAAACTATAAAAAAAGTGGTCTATGTGTGTGTTTTTTATTTTATTTTAATTAATTTATTTTTTTAACAAATATATAAAAAAAATTGTCCAATCAAATATTCAACATCCATCAAAAATCAATTTTATTTATAAAAATTAAAAAATATATAATTTTTTACTTTCAAATGGAGAAATATAAAAAAAAACACTACCATTTTAATTTTAATAGAATTCAAAACTTTTTACCATAAACCAAAAAAATATACTTGCTAAAGGGTAAGAAACAAAGAAATTATTTTTAATGTCTACGAGGCTAAAGATAGCCTATGCGGCAGATTGCCTTTTTATCTGTTTGATGTATTCGACCCTTTTTTTGTGAAGCTTCAAAATAAATGCTCTGAGCTTCTCGACAAACCCCTCGCTAAATAGATTATCCCAAGAGCTAGTTGCTAGCGTATCTGCATAACTTTCCCTATTGTCTTTGAAGCCCCCACATTTTAAAATGAAATGTTTCTCTGTTTCCACTTTTCTGGAAGAACAAAAAATGCATACTCTTTCCTCTCACACTTCCTTTGGCCTTTTCCAGCACCCTGTTTCACAATGGAGTTGATGAGAATTAGTCTTTAACTGAGCAATAAAAATTTTGGCTCTCCAGGAGATATTGGCCTCTATGTATGATTTTGGTTGATAACTATAAGTGGGATTAAACACTTCAATATAGTAATTTTTCTTTCTTCCTAGCTCCTTATCCCAAGTACACTTGTGGAACTTTTCCATAACAAAAGCTTTTATCTCTTTGCTGTTTATGAGACACACATTCAAGCCAATACCCCATTTACTAAACCATTTGTTATTTTGTTGCATCCATGTTTTTTTGCTCTTGCACAATCTATCATTAAAGACAACCTTAGGCCATCTACCCTCTTCCATTTGCTCAATTTTTGTTAAATACCTTATGACTCACACCATAACAATTGCTTCAATAGGATCAGTCTCTGTTTCACTTAACAAGATATCATAAGGAATTGCACTTTTAATCTTAAATTTGTTTGTAATCAAATGCTTTTGAATTTTCTCAATTTGTCTCCACTTCATGTCGGATGTACTGCTGGCCCATAGTTCACAATCATAGAGAATCACCAGAATCACTAGAAGCCCAAAAAGAGTTTGAGTGATTTTCCAGTCCCATAACTTTGCCTCTCTACAACTATTTTGAAAAGCATAAAATGCTTTCCAACCCCCCAAAGTTCTTTTCTTTCTACAACCATTCCAGCTTAGATTATTGTTGAAGTCAATTTCGAGGTATTTGTAATCCACAACTTCTTCCAGAATGTTACCTTCAAAGTAGAACTTATGCTGGTTATGTTTTCTTTTCTTCGAGAAGACCACTACTTTCGTTTTGCTGATATTGACTTGCATCCCCACACTTCTACAAAAATGCTCAAAGGATAATAAGTGCTCTTGCAAACCAAGTGCTGATTTAGTAATCAGAATAAAGTCATCTGCATACAAAAGTAGCCTTATAACAAACTTGCCCAAATAAATACTATCACCCCCTTATGAATTTAACAACTCATCAAACTGATTAATGTAATGTTATTTATTACCAAAATTCTATTATTTGTATTCTAAACCTGATTGTGTGCACTCTGATATCCATAGAGAATAACAAGAACTTTGGAATAAATTATTTATATATGTTTAGCGAATTAATGTAAATACCCAAAATATGACGTCAGCGAAAACATGGGAATTTATGCCGATGTGGCTCCAGCTCGAGGGGCAAGATTTTTGAATTGGAAGATCACCAGAGTGCATATGGTCCGTGACAAGCAAGCGATAGAATCACACTGGAAGGCTCTTATAAGTGAAAACAGGCAAATGCTTATAACTATTCCGTGTTATCCTCAATGGCCTCTCCTCTATCTTTTATTGCACCTTCCATCCTCTACAGAACCCCTTTCAAATGGAACCCTCTCCCATCACACGTAAAACCGTCCCAGTTTCGAGTCCCTTCAGCGTATCCGCCGCGTGGTTTCATCTCCAGAATCCAGTTCACAGCTAGGAGTAGTGGCAGCAACGGCAGCGGCAACTTCTTTCCGAACCCCGCGGAGGAAGAGCCTCCGGAAGTATCAGAAGATGACTACGTGGGACTCACCAAGTTCGCGCGCGTAGAAAAAGAGGCTGCCAGGGCGCGGAAGAAGGAGGCCGAGGAATACGAGCGGGACAAACACGTTTTCCTGTCCGCCATTGGCTTGGACGAAGACGAAACAGTCGTGAAAGACGAAGAAGAAGGCCCTGAAATCGTCAAACTCGACGGTAATCAGGATGACGGAGACTTCTTCACCGAGGTCGACAGGGCGGTTGCTTTGCGCAGGAAAGAGCTCATAAGAGAAGGAAGCCTTAAACCTAGAGCTGCCAAAAAACCTCTGGAAGAAGAAACTGTCGACAACCTGGAAAAGGAGGAAGTCATTGACCTGGACGAAATCAGGGCTCTTCAGGACAAGAATATAGTCGAATTGACGGAAGAAACGGTCGATGATGAAGAACCGAAAGAAGACGAAGAAAGTGAAGGCACGATCTCTGCCCCTGAAGATGATTCGTTTGAGCTAGACCTTTCAGAACTGGAACTTGCCAGCACGCAGGCAAGGATACCTACATTCTGTGTGTCTCATTGAGTGCTGAAATTCGATGAACATTTGCCGACCTCAAATTACCCCCTTGAAAATGTACATATCTTGGAAACGTCCCAAATCTTAAAATATATAATTTCTTATGCGAAGATTAAGAAATAATTTGACGAGAACTTCAAGCAAACTAAATATGTATTTTTATAAACCGAGGGATTTTCCGAATGGCGATTTTCTTAAAAAACAATTGGAAATAACATTTGGGTTTATTCGCGAGACTGGGTCGGTGATGACCTTCCAAACCATGCTGGGAATCCGGTTGCCTCATATGGAATTATGTCTTTAAGTTGCTTCACTAGCATAACACGAGAACTAGCCCGTATGTTTTTCTTTGTATTGCACACAGCATTCGGTCATATCGCAAACTATTCAAATCTCAAAACAGCCAATTTTGACTTCTGTTCTGGCCTATTTTTGAACACATAAATATATTCGAAACTTTGAAAAATCTCGGGCACAGGGGCACTTGAACCGTGTGAACCATACAATTTAAATTTGTGAATTCCAAACAAATTCTGCCAAATTTCGAGCAAAATTGACCAGAAAACACGACCAAAAAGAGCCCAACATAAAAGTGCCCTGCACCATCCTGATACAGTATCCCATTCAAGCAATGTCATTGGTCCATTCCGTTGGTTCTAAGTGGTTAATAAGGATTATTCTTATACATTGCATTTATTCAAGATGTTCATATGGGTTATCCAAACACTCCAAATACATACAATGTACTATTTGAATGATGTAATTATACCCATGTGTACCAAGCGAGTGCTAAATATTAATTTTAAAGGAAAACAATACTTGGATTGCAGGTTCTTGAGCCAGAATTCCGCATTACCCTCGCTGAGCTGCTGGATGATGCCAAGGTGGTTCCAGTGTCCGTTGATGGAGATTTGGATGTAGAGATCACAGGCATCCAGCATGACTCCCGAGAAGTGAACCCCAGGGACTTATTTATCTGCTGCACAGGTATGACAACAGATGGACACCTTTACCTGAGTGAAGCTGTGAAGAGAGGAGCCGTGGCCGTCATTGCTAGCAAAGAGATTACAATAGATGAATCGTTAAATGTGAAGGCCATGGTAATGGTGGAGGATGGAAATGCCATTCTCCCAGCACTCGCAGCGTCGTTTTATGGTAATCCGTCGCAGAAATTAGCTGTGATTGGAATAACGGGCACAAATGGCAAAACCACTACTTCTTATCTGATAAAGAGTATGTATGAAACTATGGGTCTGAAAACTGGGCTTCTTGGTACCATTGCTTATTATATCCATAGTGATCACGAGCTGGAAGCTCACGCTACCACTCCTGATGCTGTTTATGTGCAGAAGCTAATGGCAAAGATGGTTCACAATGGTACTGAAGCTTGTGTTATGGAGGTTTCTTCGCATGCTCTTGTGCAAGGTCGTTGTGATAAAGTGGATTTTGATATTGCAGTTTTTATGAATCTAACGAGGGATCATATGGACTTTCACAAGACAGAGGAAGATTATAGGAAGGCCAAGGGGAGGTTGTTTGCCAAGATGGTTGATCCCGAACGGCATCGTAAAGTTGTTAACATTGATGATCCAAATGGCCCTTATTTTATCACACAGGGCAATACAGACGTGCCTGTGATAACATTTGCAATGGGAAACAAGAATGCCGATGTTTATGCTTTGGAAGTTCAGCTTTCTTTGTTTGAAACTCAGGTGCTGATCAGAACATCTGAAGGCAATTTGGAAATATCTTCAGGGCTTCTTGGGAGGCATAATGTATATAACATTCTTGCTGCTGTGGCAGTAGGGATTGCAGTGGGAGCACCATTAGATGATATAGTGAAGGGAATTGAGGAAGTTGATGCAATCCCTGGAAGATGTGAATTAATAGATGAGGAACAGGCATTTGCTGTTATTGTAGATTATGCACATACTCCAGATGCTTTAGCAAGGCTTCTTGACACAGTTAGGGAATGTGGAGCTCGACGGATAATAACAGGTACATATGATTCTATATAAGATTTAAACTTTTGACATAAATACATTCAAAAATTGAAGCAACATTTTTTGCATCCACCCATGAATTCCCACTGCCCATAAACAGAAAATATCCTAATGAAACAAAGTTTCAGACATGTTAGAGATGCTATTTTTGACTGCATTTGTGCACCTTCTCATGGTATTGGAGCCTATGTCTCAAGAGTAATGCTAAATAGCATCATGTCTTAGGGATTGTACAGGTTTATCTATGTGTGTGCGTGCATGTGCGCCTCCAATTTAATCAGTTATACTTTGTAGCATTGTTTAATATATAATCATTTTTACTTTTGGAAATTCAGCTTTCATTGTTTGATTAATCAATTCCATTTTCTGCATTGTTAACACTATCTTCATATACTTCTTATGAAAGGTTTTTTTAATCTCAATGAAACCTCAACAGTGAATACACGCATGAACTACAGGGGTGAAATGTTTTTCGTTTTTAAATAGAATACATTGGCTATGTCCAAAATGCCACGAGTTACTTTCCTACGGAATCAAGCTATCAACAAGTTGTATGCAATGATGTCTAGAAACAATTGCTGCTTTAGTTATACTAATTGTGTGTGGGAACCTCTTTCTTTTGTTTCTTAGCATAAATAATTACAAATGCATGCTCATATTAATAGCTAGCATTATGCATGTTGGCAATAGTGGTTGCTGTTATGCATGATTACATTAATGTTCCTTTTACTTATGAGGTCCTTTGCAACTCCAGCAATATTTAGACTTTAGTTACTCTCACTCATAGAGTCATAAGTATTAATGATTGAGGATTGTAACTCATCTATTTGTGGATTCCTCTAGCATGCAAATTGGCAATGAATAAGGTTTTTAGGTATTAGAGCAAGGGCCTTTGTGAAGTGTGCTATTGCAGGTGGTCTGGAAAAGACTCTGCAGGTCATTCTGCATTCGATTTGAATTTTGGCCCAAGTGGGTTTCCACATCTTCAGGAAAGTTTGACTTAATGTGTTGAGGATTTTGGGCATTCAGGGGTTGTTCCTCCAAACTCATAGCTTCTGTTGATTTTTCTTCTGCTGTTAATGCTATAAATTCTGCTCTGAAATCAATTGCTGCAAAATTATTGGAATTATGTGGTTAGTGTTGAATCTACTGTTGCTTGTCTCGACTCCCTACAATAGTCACTGCTGTTCTAAGTCACCTGATATGGCGACACAGGACATGCAGGACATGCAAATACGAGTGTCTGACACAGGACACGGTGACCCCCGGGGAACAGGACATGTAGGACACTTTATGTAAAAAACTTAATAGATACATCATATTATGAGATTACACAAATTCTCATGATGATACAAATTCAATCATACATGTACATTGTAATTTGTAACATTATGCATACAATCATGATACATAATCATCACTGATACAAGTTTACAACTAGTACTACTACTTACTACTACATCAATGATGGGTACGATAAAATGACATTGGACAAACACAATAAATTAACCATAAACTGCAGTTTTCTCATTAAGTCATCAAAATCAAAATGTATTACATAGATACTGAGTTCTGAGGACTGTTAACTGGGAATGCCAACGGCAAATAGCAAATACAAAACAAGGTAGACACTAGAACCTGGAACTGTAGATCAGGAAGGAAGAATCTCATAGGCAGCTGCTAGCAGGCTATAGGCTATAGTTCATCAACATCAAAATCGACATTAGTACCAACAATACTCTCTTCTGTGTCCTCTTTGGTATCCAATGTAATCTCTGCATTTGCTGGTATGGAGGATGACCCCTCAAGAGTATCACTATCATCAAAAGTGATAGGCTTTAGCAGTGGCTCATTAAGATCGAAGTTGGCCAATGCCAACTCAACACTGTTGTCCAAACCCATAGCACTAGGAAACACATCCCACATCATTGTCTTTCCTTTCAATCACTCCTGCTGTAAATAAGATGGAGGTTGGTGTGCACATACACCATTGCCTCTGCCTTGGATTGCTCAAGCCTACTCTTCTTCAAACTATACCGATTCCCATATGTGCTATAATTCCTCTCACAACAAGAGGATGAAGTAACCTGAGGGAGGAGCCTCATGGCTAACCACTATAGCGGAGGGCATGTTGCCCCATGAGTTGCCCACCAAGACTAGGCTTCTTAGTCCCATTGTCTCTAATCAAATCATCGGTTGCAAATCGCCCGGTGTCAGTGGAAAACTCTGCAAGGGCATCTTCTATCTCATCAAGGGATGTTCTATCCTGAAATATCCACTCAATGCATCCTTCCTCTTATATGAAATCTGGTAATTTAGATAACAATGTTATGTTCTATGCTTAAGAGCAATTTACTTCAATTTTCTTATTAGCTCAATATCAATTTCCAGATTAACAATCACATTAACATGACAGTAAATGCAGATAGAACATAAATAAAAACATTAGAAAACAAGCCAAGACAAGAGGACACAAGATGTAGCGCATGCCAGGGACAAACCCCAATGTGGGGAAACCCTTTGATCAATTCTTCTTATTATTCTTTAAAAGTGCAGCGGAGAGAGAGTACAATATACAAAATTCACTTGCCCAATCATAGTCAAATCTGTCTAGTCAAACAATAGTCAATAGGATGCCCTAACCAGAAAGTCAACGCTGGTCAACGTGGTAGAATATCTCCTCCAAATTAGCTTGGTCAAACCTAGTCAACTTGGCCTCCAAGGACAGTTTGAATCAGCCCAAAACAGTGCCGAAAATATCAGTAAAACTTGGTCAACGCAGAGTCAAACCTCGCGGTCAACGCTGGTCAAGCAACTCTGAATGCCTCGATTTATGTGCCCAAAAATGCAGCCTACCCAAACAGAATATTCCCCAAGGAAAACGCAGTCAAACTTGGTCAACTGCTGCCTAGTCAACGTTGGTCAACCCTCCTGCAATTCGGTCAAAGCCCAAAACGAAAAATTGCAGACTTGTCCTTCGCACGTGTGGAGAGAGAGGCTACCCAAAAATCCGTACACGTAACCAGATGAGAGAGAGAGATGTGTGAGTGACGAGTGTCCAAATGAGGTAGATGTTCCTTCTATTTATATGCAATGTTGAGGATGAATCGACATGTCTTTTGGGCTTCTGAGCCTACATTAGATTGCTGGTCGACCTTGACAATTTGTCCATAATAGAAATAAATTCATAATTCCATTTGTACATGTCAGAATGAGATGATCTTTAGATCAATCGAAAAGAGGAATCTAATAAAAATATCAGCTCCATCATATGAGTTGTCAAACCATCTATCAATCTGTACCGTCTTTGACATCCCTATTATACTCTGTTTTGCTCTGCTCTGCTGAACCATGAAGAAGTAATGAGAAGAAATGATCGAGAATGTGTCATACCATTCTCCACTGGCCCGAAGTCAGTCTCCAATAATCGAGAGTGTATCATACCACTCTCCACTGACTTGAAGTCTGTCTCCGTTGATCCCAGATCTATATCAAACATCTTAGCATAGGGAGTATGGTAGTACTCGATGCGTCCATCGGTAGTACTATAGTCTCTATCCTCATTTCCCTACTCATTGGCCAGATAAGAGGTACTTCCCATGAGTCCCAAACTCCATGGGTAAGATGTACTAGTAAGAGAATGTGAACCACTCATCCTGCTCATATGCCATAGGAGAAGGTGAGTCACTCATCCTATGCATATATCAAAATGGGGTATCATAGGGGAAGGTGAACCACTCACCCTGCACACATTGCACCACTAGGGGAAGGTGAACCACTCACCCTATGGTCGCTCATTGCTCCAAGAAGTATCCCAAGCCCCCCGAAGCTCCCAAAGTTCAGTATCCATCTCATACGGGACCTTCATAAGAGGGTCTTTCGACGACTCCAAGTCGTTCAAGAATTTGACCTTCCCCAGCGGTTTCGTAAGAATATCTGCGACCTGTTCATCAGTCCTAATGTGATGGAACCTTATTGCTCCCCGTTGTACCATATCTCGGATAAAGTGGTACCTGATATCAATATGCTTGGAGCGGTCATGAAACATGAGATTCTTAGAAAGACAAATCCCACTATGATTGTTCATGGAAGGTTGAGAATTTGACCTTCCCCAAGGGCTTCGTAAGAATATCTGCGACCTGTTCATCAGTCCTAATGTGATGGAGCCTTATTGCTCCCCGTTGTACCATAACCTGGATAAAGTGGTACCTGATATCAATATGCTTGGAGCGGTCATGAAACACAAGATTCTTAGAAAGACGAATCCCACTTTGATTGTCGCAGAATATCACGGTGGTATCCAACACATGTACAAACAACTCACTAAAGAGCTTCCTTAACCAAACAACTTCACAGGAGGCCACACTAGCAACAATATATTCGGCCTCATAGGTGCTTAAAGCAACTGATTTTTGCTTCCTGCTCATCCAGGATATCGAAGTAGAACCTAGAGAGAAGCAACATCCAGATATGCTTTTACGATCCACCACACCGCCATCCCAGTCAGCATCAGAATAACCATGGAACTTCACATTCCCGACAGTGTATCTCAGTCCATAGGTGATTGTGCCCCGGAGATATCTCAAGAGATTCTTGGCAGCAATCCAATGTATGTGAGGCTTGACCATAAACTGACTCAATGTATTCACTGCAAAACATATGTCCGGACAAGAGTTCACTAAGAACATCATGGCCCCACGAGTTGACGATACTCAGAAGAATTTCCCAAATCGGGCCTAGTAGCACTTCCGCATAACTTCTTGAAGTTAAGTTCCATCGAAGTAGTCACGGACTTGCAGTCCACCATCCCAAATCTTTCAAGTAGCTTCACAATGTATTTTCCTTGAGAAAGGAAAATCTCACGTGGTTTTTTTTTCAGACCTCCAACCCTAGGAAATAATGCATCAATCCTAGGTCCTTCAATTCAAACTCGGAAGCCAACTTTCTCTTACATTGATGAATAAGAGGGTCTGCACCTGTCAGAAAGAGATCATCCACCTAAAGTACCAAGATGAGAGGTTTGTCATTCTCAACCCTAAGGTAAATGTTCAGATCAACTTCACTTCTTGTAAAACCCAACTTCATCAAATAGCTGTCAATCCTCTCATACCAAGCTCGGGGAGCTTGCTTCAACCCATAGAGGGCTTTCTTCAACTTGCATACATGTGTTTGGCGATCTTGAATTTCGAACCCCTCAGGTTGTTCTACATAGACTTCCTCCTTAATTGAATCATGCAAGAAAGTGGTCTTGACTCTTGACATCCATCTGGTGTAAATTCCATCCTCGCGAGGCAGCAAGGGCTATAATCGAACGGATGGTGGTATATCGGGCAACAAGTGCAAATATCTCATCGTAGTCCACACCTTCCTTTTGAGAGAAGCCTCGAGCAACAAATCTGGCCTTGAACTTTTCAGCACTTCCATTAGCTCCATGCTTGATCATGTAGAGCCATTTCGAGGTGACAACGGATTTGTCCTTGGGTCTAGGGACTACATCCCAGACATCATTCTTCATAATCGAATCATACTCTTCATTCATAGCATCCTTCCAAACTTGGTGCTTCACAACTTTTTCGAATGTGCAAGGCTCACATTGAACAATGGTGCTCATGGCAGTTAAGTACCCTTGGTACCTATTCGGCTTCTTACTTTCACG
Source organism: Pinus taeda (assembly GCA_000404065.3). Classification (NCBI taxonomy): domain Eukaryota; kingdom Viridiplantae; phylum Streptophyta; class Pinopsida; order Pinales; family Pinaceae; genus Pinus; species Pinus taeda. Next base: position 64,483 of record APFE031716154.1, read on the forward strand.
AAATGCCCCCCTTGGTGCGACATGTCTCTTGGCATTTTTGAGAGTTTCCCTAAGCTATTAGGGTCTCCTTTTTGAGGAGGGCTCATGAGGAGGTGGATTAATGGGATCCATTGGTCCTTCAACATCTGGCATCATCTCCACTTGTGGTTTTCCCTGCTTTTTTGAATTTGCTTCTTTGACCTTCCTCAGAATAGGAAGGTTACTAATCTTCCCAAGGGCAACATCTTCGTTAAAGGTGACATTATGAATTATCTCCACTTCTCTTTGACTAGGCACATAGATTCTATATGCCTTAAAAGTTTCACTGTAGCCCACAAATGTTCCTTTCTTCCCAGATGCATCCAATTTGCTTCTCTTTTCTTTCGGCACATGAAAATATATGGGGCTACAAAAAATTCTAAAGTGAGAAACATTAAGTTTCTTACTGGTAGAAACTTCTTCGAGAGTTTTGGAGTCCAACGCTTGATGAGGGCATCTATTTTGAACGTACACAACAGTGTTGGCAGCGTCCGCCCATAAGAACTTCAGAAAGCTTTGATAATGAAGCATGGCATGAATGACTTCTATAATAGAACGGTTCTTCCTTTCAACAACACCATTTTGCTTAGGAGTATATGCAACAATAGTCTCTCTCTTAATGCCAACTTCTCTACAATAGTCATTGAACTCATTTGATTCATATTTGGTTCCATTATCGGTCCTCAATATTTTGATCTTCTTCCCAGTTTGATTTTCGACCAGGCTTTGAAAGAATGGAACCATGAGAATACCTCGTCCTTCTTCTTCAAAATATATCCAAGTTTTGCGAGAGAAATCATCCACAAAGATAACATAATATAAATATCCTCCCAAAGATGTCACGGGCATCATACCAGATAGATCAGAATGAACCAATTGCAATGTCGGTAGTTTCGCTATCACTTGAGGGGAATGGTCACCTAGTATGTTTTCCTTCGGTACATACTTGACAAACACCTTCATGTTCTACTTTAAATTTGGGCATTCCTGTCACCATCTTCCTCACATCGGGTAGAGCCTTATAATGTAAATGAGCAAACCTTCGATGCCATAATTCAGATTGAAGAGATATGTCACAAGACATAGCTCCTAATGGGCTTCCTCCAACTTGATATAGGCTATCAACCCTGAATCCAAGAGTAAATGCTTCTTTGAAATTTCTATTCCAAACACGTACCTTTCCATCGGTGAATGCCACCTTGAATCCTTTGTCTTCCATCACCGAGATAGATACCAGGTTCTTCTTTAGATCAGGCACATATAGGACTTTTTTAGATGAATGGTGTTACCTTGATTCAATTGAAGAGTAACATTCCCAACACCCTTCACGGGATAGGTGGCATTGTCTGCAAGGATAATTTCCAAATTTGTATCATTTTCTATTAGATTAGAAAGAGCCTCCTTATACCCACTAAAGTGCCTTGAGGCACCACTATCAATCAACCAATTTCCCAAGTTATCCGGAGGAGGGGCAATAGAGAGGGTAGATATAAGATAAAATTCTTTTTGCTTGTTATCAACAACATTAGATTCATCATACATGGAGTTTCTTGATCTTTTGGGAGCTCGACCATTTCCATGTTGAGTAGCGGGAGCATTCCTTTTTCCTTTGTTGTTGAACTTGCCATTCCTTTGATTGTTGTTGCCTCTGAAATTGTTGTGGTTGTGGTTGTCATCATCATGAGGTGTATCCCTTTTAATAGGACACTCCCTAACATAATGGCCAAACTTATTACAAATGGAGCATCTTCCCTTCCTTGCAATTTTGAATCCCGGTCTTCCTAGACATTGTTTCTTTGAACCTGCATTGTTCTTCTTTTAAGCATGAGCAGAGAATGTAGTAGGATCATTCCTATTTGAAGGCATGTCCATTTCCATCATCCTTGTCTCTTCTTGAGAACATCTAGTCAACAATTCTTCAAAACTTGGAATCCTGTCATTGTTGAGGATATAGTACTATTGAACACATGCCATTCATGAGGGAGTTCTCCAAGGGCAATGAGAGTGAGCTCCCTATCAACAATAACTTCTCCAATTGAAAGAAGATCATTTTTGATCTTGGTAATCCTCATGAAGCAGGATTGGATATCTTCACCTCCTCCCTTCTTTATGTCTTTCAACTTGTTTTTGAGAAGGAGGACTTGGTTTGCATTGCTAACTTTGAACATGCCAACCAACCTGTCATACATATCCTTGGATGTGTTCAAATCAGAGATTTATGCAACCAAATGCTTGTTAATAGAATCCCTGATGGTCTACTTAGCTTTGACTTCACCTTTCTTGTACTTTGTCTTAGCGGCAATCGATGCATTTGAAGGAGGCTCAGTGATCTTTCCCTGCACATAGTCCATAACATCCTGCTCTTCCAAAGTCAAATCAAGAAACATCTTTCATGCATGATAATCAAACTTATCATTGAGCTTGTCATCACATTTGAAGTAAGATGCGGAGGCCATTGACTCTTGTCCTTGTCCAACAAATCTCAATGATTGCTCTTTTCACTCTTGCTTGGGCTTTGTCTTCACCTCAGTTTTGATACCATGTTAATTTTAGATAGCAATGGTATGGTCTATGCTTAAGAGCAATTTACTTCAATTTTCTTATTAGCTCGATATCAATTTCCAGATTAGCAATCACATTAACATGAGAGTAAATGCAGATAGAACATGAATAAAAATAGTAGAAAACAAGCCAAAACAAGAGGACACAAGATGTGGCACATGCCAGGGACAAACCCCAATGTGGGGAAACCCTTTGACCAATTATTTTTATTATTTTTCGAAATTGTACCAAAGAGAGAGTACAATATACAAAATTCACTTGCCAATTCATAGTCAAATGTATCCAGTCAAACATCAGTCAACAGGATGCCCTAACTAGAAAGTCAACACTAGTCAACGTGGCAAAATATCTCCTCCAAATTAGCTCGGTCAAACCCAGTCAACTCGGCCTCCAAGGACAGTTTGAATTAGCCCAAAACAGTCTCAAAAATATCAGTCAAACTCAGTCAATGCAAAGTCAAACATGCAGTCAACTTTCCTGCAGTCAACGCTGGTCAAACAACTCTAAATGCCTCGATTTCTGTGCCTATGAATGCGGCTTGCCCAAAAAGAATATTCCCCAAGAAAAACACAGTCAAATTCGGTCAATTGTTGCCCGATCAACACTGGTCAAATCCTCCTGTAATTCGGTCAATGGCCAAAACAGAAAATTGTAGACTTGTCCTTTGCACATGTGGAGAGAGAGGCTGCCCAGAAATCTGTACACCCAATCAGATGAGAGTGAGAGATGTGTGAGTGATGAGTGTCCAAATGAGGTAGATGCTCCTATTTATATGCAACGTTGAGGATGGAAATGTCTTTTGGGCTTTTGAGCCTACATTAGATTGTTGGCCGACTTTGACAAATTGTCCATAATAGAAATAAATTCATAATTCCATTTGTACATGTCAGAATGAGATGATTTTTAGATCAATCCTACACCTCTCGAAAAGAGGAATCCAATTAAAATATTAGCTCCGTCATATGAGCTGTCCAAGGTGGATTTTGGCCCTAGTTTCCAAATTGAACAAAATCTCACCATTCATGTGAGGGAATCTGCATGAAGGTCCACCATTCAGCCACTCATGGCTGTAGTATTTGGATTTAATGAGTAAGCGAAACAATGCAAAGGTGTGCAATTCTTGTCCTACCTGTTGACAAAAATATCCTGTATCCTGTAAGCTACCACCTTGGAATACCTTGAAATTCCCTCTTTAATTTTCTGAGTTTTGTATGAGTTTTCAGTGGGACATTTCATTAAATAGTTTGAATGTAGATGGCTGTAGGTGCACCTCTAATAAATTTTTATTCCAATAGAAATTCACAGTGGCAAATATACACCCAAACAAAGCACCAAACAACAGTATGATAGATTATATTGAGTTCAAAAATACACAACCTTTGGTATATACATTTGTAACCGCAATATATTCAAAGGAACATAGCCATTTCATTATATTAATATCAGAGAGTATAATACACAGAGATGAGAGGAACTTGGTATAAGTTCAGCAAGACAACTTCAAGGAAAGTTCCCCTTTATGAGAACACCAACAATGCAATCTCTGCTACAACACACACCATTTCACTCTTATTATTAATTTATTTATAAGTACCTCAGCTTCGGATATAGAGATTGGAACTACCCAACAAGTGTAAAACTCAGCCCTAAGATATGATGAGTTAAGCCTCCACAAATGACTGTGTAAAGCAATCCTCTCAGCTAGCAAAATAAAGAGGTTTGTGGCCCCCTTCAGTTGATGCAATTATGCCCTTTATGGATGACAAATCTCAGTATTATACAACATCCCCTTCTAGCAAACTCGACCAACCTTTAATCATTGAAATCGGCCCACAGAATAACCAATACGGCCAACTAATACCAGGACCAACTCGACCCCTTTTGGACAATGAAACTCGACCCAAGGATGAAGGATGAAGACTTAGAATTCTTAAGTTTTATACTTTCTTCACTTGGGCCGAGAGCTCATAATTGTTGAATAGTCGCTTTCTATACGAATCAAAGGACAACTTCAAAAAAAAAGATTTCCAAACAAAAATTCGGGCCTCTGAGAAAATGCTGTTGATTTGATTTGATCTCCTTAAATTGTGATATGCTGAACCCAGAATTCCGATTTGATTGAAAGATAACTGGGCTTGGTGAGAGCTATTAGATTAGGCCCTCAGACCTCCAGATCAGGAATATATCCCCTTTAAAAATCTTCGCTTTCTTTAGATAAGATTTAAGCCTAGTCACAGATGCTATGACTAGAAATCATATCCATAAAGAGACCTTGATATAGGTCTGAGAACAGCCCTTAATGGTAGCTTTTAAAGCAGTCTCAATTTATTAGGAAAAGAGATCCGAGCCTCAGGAAACCTCCTCAAAGGACATCCTAACAACAGCTTTAAGAGAACAGGTTCGAGCTTCAGGCAGACATCAAGGATTAACCCTTTGAGCTGTGTGAGATAAATCACAGAACTGCAGTGTTTATCCAATGAAGAGCCTTCTGGAAAGGTGAAAGAAAAACTCGAGTAACATACCTCAGAATAGTCTCAAATCAACACAGAAGAGAAAGACAACTTAGCCCAGGTATGCCTTTTGATCTGTCCATCATAGGAGATTGTTCACGCCTCAGAATAAAATCAGATCGACACAGAAGAAGCTAGCAACTAAGCCCAGAAATGATCTCCAAGATTCAGCCTCCAGCATAAGAGTAGTCATTCTGCACCTGGCCTCAGAAGATAACTTCTTAAGATCTGCATGACAGAGTGATTGCTTTCTTCCATTCTCTTGCTTGGGCTTGTCCTTATCCCATCTCTGATACCATGTTGAAATTTGAGTTAACATGTGTTCTCTGCTTTATTTAGTTACTTCATTATCAATTCTATTAGACCATAAACCATCAGTAACTAATGAAAGAACATTAAATGTAAGTGCAGAAGACAAGTCAAGCCAAAAGAACACAAAGATATGGCACAAGCCTGGGAAAAACCGCAAAATGGGGAAAAGTTAAAACCCTTAATCAATTCTTATTATTATTATCAAATGTTCGGCAGAGGAAGAGAGAGTACAATCATAGATCTACCAATATGAGGATCAGTACTGCTGACCAAATTTCAAGGAAACTGCATCTTCAAGACTGAGTTCTGGTTAGGTTTTACTTCATGCTGATGTAACTTCACTTACTCACCCTTAGTTCTCATTTCAGGGCGGCAGCTTTCCTTCACAAGATTCCGTGCATTTGAGTTAGTAGATCTGGGCTAATGTATAAGACTTTCAGTCCACCTGATCTTGGAGATTATGCCCATGGCCTAGCTGTCATGACAACCAAACTCTCGGCTTTCTGTGACAAGTACTGCGGTTTATCTGAACCATGTTAATAGGAGTGCGACTTACTGTTGGAGAGGAGACCCATACAGATATATACCAAAGACACCATCCAATAACCCTTGCCAAGTGCGGCTCCCTCTCTGCTCTAACTCGGTCCTGAAAAAGATGATAAATGAGCCCAGAATTATTTATAGATAGACCCAGACTTCCTCCATACTGACCTCGGCCTCCTGCCTGAGGAACTCGGCTCACGAAGAAGACTAAACAGATCCCAATCTTTCCCTTGATACCTTTGCTAGAGATCTTCCTCTTCTGCAGCCATTTCAGAGAGAATAAAGAGAAAATGGATGTTTTTAAAATGAGGGTGAAGGCACCTCTATTTATACAATTCAATGGGGGTCAAGACACATGTCTGTTGGGCTTGATGAGCCAACATAGAGGAGAGGCTGACCTTGGTAATTTACATGTGAGAGAACATAAATTCGAAAACCCATTTCTCCTTATCCAAATTTGTCGATCTTTAGGTTGATTTTGGTCCTCTCAAAAAGAGGAATTCAATGCCATAATTATCTTCTTCAAAGGAGTACTCCAAAGTGGAATTTGGCCCTAGTTGCAATTTTAACATGACCGAATCCACAACCCTAATCTCCCAAGTGATTGGTGACTGAGATTAGATCTCACCTTATTTGACATCAATGGTTGAGATTCATCTAATTCTCTAATGCAAATGACCTTTGCATTAGATTAGATTAACTCACTTTTCTCTTATAAGAGAAGATAATTTTCCATGGTTGAAGGGTTATTAGGCGACTTATTGCATGCATAGACACTTAGGCCTGTGCAAAAGTACCTATTCGAGCTACAAACATCAACAATGGCTATGTTTACTAATTCATGGATGTGTTGCAATAAGGTTCAAGTCTCCTAATTCAACCTTTTGAAAGCATCGTGGAGTGATGTGGTTTGTTATGGTGGCTACGATTTAGTGATCAAAGATTGTTGTGGCTTGGAGAAAGAAATGTCAGCATGAACGATTCACTCTTATTGACCATGTGCTTATGGGCCATGTTGAGACTAAATGATGAATGGAGTTTGTTGATTAGTGATAGAATCACAAGGAGATATCACATGTTCATAGGTTTGTGTATGAAGGGCATATTGCTATAACACCTTGACTAGGCATGCATACTCCTGATTTGTTTGATTACTTGTAAGCAATTGTGAACACTTGGAGTGGGCTATATTTTAGTTGAAGGCTATGGAAGTGAGTTGTTATTCGGCTACATATTTTACGTGATAAGATTAAGGGGAGATGTGTAATAATTCTGGATTCCCAAATAAACTTTCAGGAGGATAGGTTTCTTTCCCAAGTCAGTTTCAAAGGGGGGGGGGGGATTGTTAAGAGTTAATCTTGACTTGGTAGAGGGGGTTTACCATTTTACAATTGGTGTTTAGTGGTGGTGTAAATGCCTTTTCAATTCACACATTTTTGTAATATGTAATTAAGACTTATAATGCTGGAATGACCAACTTGGATATTTTGCCAAATTTTAATTAATGTAATAGTCATCTTTATTTAATTTATTAAAGTTGAAGAAGAGAGTAGCCAACATGGATTCTAATGCCTAGAAGGGAAGCTTCACTAAGGGGAAAGTTGTGAGGGGTATTGGAGAAACTTACTATTGAACTAAGTTTGACCAGAACCCTGATGTGATAGTTGAACTACCCAAACTGCTCGTAGTTATGAAGGAACGAGGAAAGTGGTACCAAATAGCCTTGAAGTATGGGCTATGTGCCATGTTACCCCTCAAACCAACAGGAGACCTAAAAGGGGTTCCTAAGAGGGAAATTGTTAGGTTAAGGGCAACAATGGAGGCTTAGACCAGTGTCACCACGGCTAAGTCTCCCTGCTCTTTACAGACTTTCACTGATGGGAGGATTTTTGGTAGTGCAGAGATCACTTGTAAAGTATATGTCAAGGGATAGGTGAGAATGTGACCCTGAAAATGCTTCCCCAAGGATGGAGTTAAGAATTTAACTTGCTTGCTCTTTAAGCAAGGGACTTGGTCCACCAGGGGTAATGGGTGAGGATTGGAGGGTTGAGGGAGAAGGAATAGGCTTATAGACGAGGTTCTCAATCCCTATAATCCTTGGGAAACTTGGATTTCCAAATGGTCCTTGACAAATAACCTTTATTGAGAAGTGGGACCACATGGGGCCAAGTGGACCCAGTCCAGTTTTGGGGATGGAATGTAGCAACCAATGATCTCTTTCGTGAATAAATGTTGTATGTAGAGTTAACCTTTGACATATGTTGCTTGTGATAGATACTAGATAGGTGCTGCTTGTTCAATAAATTAATTGGTAGACTTGGCTATAATGACTAATTGGCCCAGAGTTTCTTAAACGTGTCATGACTGAATTTTTGTGCATATTTGTAAGTATATAGCTAGGAATTGATTATGATGGTTCCTTGAATAAGTATAGATAATAGGTTGAATGTTGTATGTGAATCATTGAGTATGATGGGAGGATGAGCTGACTTGTTGTTTCTTATAAAGATAGATTCTATATAACTTGATATTCTTTAATGTTGTCCCTTGTAGTAGTCTTAAAGTGTTGCATGGTGAGAAGTCTTGAAGGTTCCTCTCTGTTAGAACCTTGTTTTTTCTAGAGACAAGTTTGGATATTGGCTTCCGTGTGTGCAAGTGTTAGAATTGGCTGTGTGGAGTAGCAGCAGTCTCGAAGGAGTGAGTCTTAAAGTATGGTATGGTGAGAAGTTTTGATGGTTCCTCTTTGTTAGAACCTTGTTTCTTTTAGAGATAAGTTCGGATGTCGAATTTTGTGTGTGCAAGTGTTAGAATTGATGTTGTGGAATAGTGGCAATCACGAAGAAGTGAGAAGCTTTTCTGCTAGAAGAAATTGTGGGTCTGGCCATTGGCCATATTTTGCCTTTCTAAGAGAAGTTTGCTTGGTTGATAGCGGTGTTTTGGATGCCCATAGAGGTTGTTGAAGAGTTTTGAGCCTTCAGAGGTTTTCAGGGCAGGTTTCTGCCTTGTCGGAGTTGATCTTAAACCCTTGGAACAATTGCGGAATCTCTGTTGGAAATTACAGAAATTTGAGGATGGACCCTTAGAATTTTGGGGATTGACCTTTGGAATTTGGGGGTGGTCCCTTAGCAATTTAGGGGTTGACCATTTGATGGTTGAAGCTATGTGGCGAAAGTTTTGATTTTAGGGATAGAAGTCCTTTGCTTTAGCCCTTGGTCACATGGCCAACTTGGAGCTATGATCAAGAGCCTATTCAAAAGGGGGTTAGGCCTTGGGAACGTAGACTTACCGAAGTCTTAGGTTGTCAGGTATTGGGCATTAGGAGCTAACTGGTGAACACTCCCATTGGGAATGTTCGATACCAGCCAAACCTGTGATATTTGTCAGGTTGGATAGTTTAGAACGTCAAGCTATCGTGCCTTAGAGTATTGTTTTGTTGACCTTGGAGTATCTGGCTATTGGGCCTTCGAATATTATGTTGTTGGCCCCAGAGTAGTAGGTTATCAAGCCTTGAGGTGTTGACTCTCCACATGCAATAGATGACCCAATCTACCAGCAAATGTCGGGAACCTTCCTGTCAGCGATAGAGTATTTTCCATCAAAGTCTTGGTGGATCGACTCTCAAAATTTAGGATTTGAACCCTTTTCCTGTAGAATTTTGTAGTGGTGGAGTTAGTTTTTCAGCGTCCTGGATACTAGAGTATCGGGATATTAAAATATAATGATACTTAGTATCAACCAGTTCTGGATGCATATGGGAAATGAACTCCTAATACAAATGGACTCGACAAGTCTGTAGAATGACGAGACTATCCTCGTCAAGGGACATCTATAGTAGAGCAGGTGAAGGATGAAAGTGAGAGTGAGTGTTGGTGTGTACCTCTCGGTGGGCTAGTGACTTGGCAAAATGATGTATTAACCCTTGAGCGATGTGGAGGTGTTTTGGAGTCCGCGATGTTGGCTATCAGGAGATTGGGCATTAGGGTGTCAAACAATTCATGGAGAGCTCATTGATGTGAACCTTGATATTGATAGAATTTGACAAGTTTGGCATCTATTGGAGAGGTGGTGACCGTCAATTGATGGGGGTGTTTCGACTTATCAACTCTCAGGGTGTCGGATATCGACTATCGGGAGTTTGGGAAACTTTGCTATCAAACTATTCTTCCAATGCTACAAGGTTCGATAAGGACCTTGATGTGACATTGATGTGGAGAAGACGTGGCATAGACATGATGCTAATGTGGCTGACATGGCATAGATGTATGGATGCGCTGTTGACATGGCACTATTGTGGAGATGACGTAGAGCTAACATAGTCTTGACATGGCATGCCTATGTGGCTAGATGATGTGATAGGATGACAATGTTCAAAACTTCAAAGTGCATAGTGGCATTGAGGTGGAGGCTAAGTGGCACCTAGGTTGTAGTTGGGCTATTGACCTATTGGCATGTTGGGCTACAGACCTATTGACATGTCGGGCTATTGGCCCATCGAGATGTCAGGTATTGGGCATTGACTCCTAGCTATGCTTGGTGGCCAGGGGCCTGGGGAGCTAGTAGATAGACGACAATTGATAGGAGTTAGGATTCGTCAGTAGACGACCAGTTGTCTAGTCAAGTGGAGTTGTGAGGAACATGAGATACAACAAAAATCTTGGTCAGGGTGTTGATGGCCAACATGTCTAAGCTAGCTAGGTTGACCACGTGGTCCATTGAAATGGCGCCACATGGTAGTACGGAGGTGATGAGGTGGCCTTGAAGGGCAAGATCTTTAAATAGGCATAACTTTTTGTCTAGAGCTCAATTTTGGGCAAATTTATATTGTTGGAAAAGCTCTTGACAAGATAAAGACGATGGTGGTATTAGAAATGAGTTTCAAGGTGACTGCAGGAAGAGGAATTTTGATAACCTCACTTCCTTAAGGTGACTCAGGAGGGCGGGTCTGGATACCCCACAACCTTAATCAGGAATTAAGGGGCTGGGTATTCTACAAGTGGCACATGGTTTTAGTCCATGATATTCATGTTGGAAATACTGGGGGGGGGGATGATGAATCAATATTTCTTTACGATTGTTTTATTATGTTAGCTAAGATCACTAAGTTAAACCAAAACACAAGATGTAGGACAAGAAAATAATTTTATTAATGAAAATAATGAGGAATCCAATCCTCTTATACAAATTTCAAGCTCCACCTTGTACAACAAAAACTTTATCTCCTTCAAGGCTCCAACCTTGAATGAGGACTCCAATCCTCAACTACAAATCCAGGCTCCTCCCTGGTCTCTCACAAGGTTTCAACCTTGTATGAGGACTCCAATCCTCAAATCTTTATCTGGGCTCCAACCTGGTCTCTCACAAGGCTCCTACCTTGTATGAAGACTCCAATTCTCAGATATAAATCCAGGCTACAACCTGGTCTTCAAGTTCTTCTTCAGGTCTGCTTCAAGAAGGACTACAAAGACTGATTCAAATTCTCTTCAATCTCTTCAGTGGTTCCTAACTTCCAACAAAATCTCTTCAATGTCAGGTTCAAATCTGCTTTAAACAAGCTCCAAGGTTTGTTCTAGGAAGTATCCAAAATCTCTTCATTGTGTCTTCAAAAATACTCCAAAAGGGCTGCTATCGAGTCACTCAGGGGGCTGCTGCACAAATGCCTCAAACATCACCTCAAAGTCTGATCAACATCTTTCATTGATTTTCTCCAAAGATACTTTAGAAACTTCTTCATTGATTGCCTCAGGGTCTGGTCTAAGGTCTGCTTTACAAACTACGGGATTGCTCTAAAAAGAACTGGTCCAAAATTAGCTCCAAGTAAGGTTACAAGATCTACTTAACAATGTCTTGAAAAATGATTCTCAATGCTCCTCCAGGATGGCCTCAAGGAGTAGTTTCAAAATGTCTCCAAGGTCTCAAGCCTCCATAACTTGTGTGCTCCAAATAAACCCCTTTCAATCTTCAACCTGTTCCAAAACAGTGCAACAAAAGCACAGGTCCGAACTGAGGTATCGAACTCTGAAATTTCTGCTTCAGAGAACTGAGTTTAGTGCTTCACAAGGGCTGAGTATTAGGATGAGTTTTGTGCTGAAGGGTCTGCTCCAAGTAAGGCCGAGAATTGCAGGAGATCTTACCTCAGGGCTGTATATCCCAGAACCTGTTCAAAACGATTTACCAAGACCCTTTAACCAAAACATAAATATTATTCAAAAAGTCTTCTTTCAAACTGCTCCTCTTCACTTTTCCTCAGGTCCGAATGCTCCTTATCTTCCTTGCTGAGTTCTGTATCTTTCTTGGCTTGGTCGAATTCCAAGTCGAATGGAGGAGAGTGGTTGTATATTATTATTTATACACGTTCAACTGAACAGTCATATCTATTTGGGGAGGGTCGACATGTGCATTTGAAAATACGTGACTATAGCTGAGCTGACCTCAAATCCGACTTGTAAACTGGACCAGAAATCAATGCTTAATGGAGACTACGTCGTCGTTTTATGAATATGTTTGATCCTTAGCTTTGTTGAAAGCTTTAGTCCCAAACAAAAATTATGGTCTATGTACATGTTTTGAATCAAATTCTGTCTCCTATGTTCTCTTTTATTTCTACCTTCATTGGCTGGTCCATTGCCCTCAGTTGGCTGCATTGTAATCTCTGGATTCTTATCCACGGGCTTATTTCCTTTAAGAAGAAACAGAAGTGCCTCGATCAGATTTGGATACTGCTTCACGTGCAATAAAATATCACTCGCAAGAATCAAATCCTAGTTGAATGCTCCATGCCAAAATCCACAGGTGGCGGATGTGTGGCAAGACTGATATTCCATTAACTGTACTGTTATATACTATATTATCAAACTCTGAAGTAGTTATATCGGTAGCAATAGATTTCTTCAGAAAAATAGCCAATGCTCCTGTACCATTCATGAAGTTTGCCCCTGAGGTCTTTAATTCCAATGCATCTTTGAGCTATCAATGACAAGACCGTCCCTGTGGTCCCCCCCTTGCATTGACATCAATGACAATTCTTCAACAATCTCCCCCTTTGTCATTGATGGCAATACACCTGCCACTTCTCCCCCTTTCGGTACTCTTTCGTCCTTTGACATCAATAGAAAATGGGGTGCTTCACTTAACACTGTCTTTCCCATTAACTGTATATTTACAAGTGCTCCCCTGTCTTTTATGCCACTAAGAAAACAAGACAACTTCATAACCTTATTGTTGTCTACCATAATCAAAAACCAAAATCTCATCACTTCATTCAACTCTGTGTCCTCAGGCCTTATCAGCTTTAGCTAAGTTTACTCAGATGACATGGTCTTTATATAAGGGAGAGGATTGTCCCTAAGTTCCATAACAGAGTATTTCTACTGTCTACATCAAAATTTTTGGTCTGAAAAAATGTGTTATTACTTGTGTTTAAGGTCTGCTGTCCCCGGAAACCATCATCACACTGTTGGACATGGTCCAAATCATCGATGGGTGTTTTAATAGTACAGTTCCCATCATCCCAAACTTGCAAAGCCTCATAGTGCTCTGCCTCTTGGCATTCATCATAGCACGGTTTCTTGTCAAAATCAATGAAGAGTGGGCCTCTCTTTGAGTTATACAATATTAAATGCTCCAGATTACATGATTCAAAGATTAGTGGTCCCTCAAAGTCGAAAATACGTGATAGATCAGAGTTTGATCCTTTATGATCAGATTCTTTGTTTTTTTCATATTCACTGGCATGCTAATATCTTCAATATGGTCAAGGGTAGCTCCCTCAGGAGAAGATTCATTGTCTGTAGCATAAATCTGGACAACCTCATCTTTCTCCTCCTGACTTGGTGTATCAGTGTTATCATTTAACAGCCTTATCATCTTTAGATTTTTTATCAAGCTTCAAAATTATACTGCGTTCACTAAATAGATAGCCACCAATGGTATCATCAACATGAAACTGATCTGCTACAGAAACAGGGATGTATTTAATTTTATGAAAATTCAATGCAAAACCTTCTTCATCGTCTTTGTAATAGAACTCATCAGTGTCTCCAATTAGATCATTCCCAGTTTCCCTCCATACAGAATTAGCATAGCTATCAACTTCTTCGTCGAGTATATTGATTCTACCTTCGTCAAGAGGTTCTTGCTGCCTATTGTCTGTCTGAGTACGATGTCTCTTTCCTGACTGTGGAACTAGTGTGAATTCTTTCCCCCAAGGATCTAATGCATCTGGTAAATGCTTCAAACCATGATCAGCTAGATATTTGCTCTGGGATTTTATGATATATGATTGCTGTTGGAAATATTCTTGATTGCAGGTGCATTTAAACCCTTCTTCTGAAATTAAAAAAAATGATCAACAAGGAGAAAGGTGCCCTCTACTGTTGGCCCCCCCACCAAATCTGTATCTCCACTTAGACCTCAGGTTGGCTGAAACAGGTTAAAATTAGTGTATTTTAGCCCTTACATAACTCTCTGACTTGAGAGAATAATCGTTTTCATTGAAGGATCTCTTGTACTACATACTTGACTTTGAAGATGCTTTAGCAATTTGTGGATTGAGCATGCATGATTAAATTATGTTTTTCTATTTTTGGTTCTTCTTGTTTTCTTCTCGAAACCTTGGTAGGTTTTACAGATAACTTTTGATCCTTGATTTACTTAGGGGCCCAGTTCATTCTACTTCTGCAATCTCGTGCTATATGTCCAAAATTGTGACATTGATAGCATTCTACATTGAACCTGACTGGTTGAGCCGCTGAACTGTAATAGCCATTGGGGACTTTGTCTTGTCTGATTGCAATCTTCCTTAGGGTTTAAATGATAACTTTTCCAATCACCCTTGCAATATGCTTTACAATCTCTAGCTTTATGACCAAAATTAGTGCAAGAGTAACAATAGCCAAAGAAGAAGACTTGATACCTAGATGAGAGGATTTTCTGAAGTTGTTCTACCTTGGAGGAGCCTCAAACTTTTATTGATCCTTACCGCTGCTTGCATTGTGTATGAATCCCTTGAAATCATCTGCATAGCTTCTTGGTGGAGTGGTTCTACCAAAGTCATCTTGATTTTCTTTCTTGCTTTCATTGGGACTAGAGCTCTGAAGGATATGGCTTTCCGGTTTTACATTGATTTTGCTTTTAGGTGATTTAGGGCTTTCGTCATCTTTGCATGAAGTCTCACCTGTATAGCCAAGACCTGATTTATCAAATGGTGGCCTTTGGCAACTGCGGATGTTATCTAATGCTTGTTTGCTATTCAGAATCCAGATTGTTATATAGCTTGTCGACTTCATTTCTCAAAGAGTCAATCTTTTCTTCAAGTTTCTCGTATTCTTCCTTTTCTTTCATCATTTGGATCTGCATTACTCCTTCTGCTCTCTTTGCTTCTTCTAGTTGAACTTTTAGGGAGTTGACTTCTTCTTCATGTCTCCCTTCTTGTTGATGCAATTTTCCTTCAAGCTTGCTAAAGTCCTTAGATCTCTCTTCTTCTTGGAGCCTTAGGAGAACTACTTCTTCCTTTGTACGGTCAATGTCTTGATTCTTCTCTTCAAGCTCTTTATTTTCTTTTGTCAATCTACTTATTTCTTTTAAAGCAGCTATTAGTTCTGCTTCAAGGTTTACTTCAGCCTTTACTTCAATGTCTTTTTCATCTTCACTGTCTTTCATGTTTTTGGTGTCTTCATCTATTTCCTTTGATTCATGATCATCCTTGGGTTCTTGTTCTGGTTCAGCAGGAACATAGCCAGATTCTTCATCGAATTTATGTATTTTTTCCCAAAGTCTTTTAGCTGAATAGCATTGACCCACCTTGCTTTTTACAAAATCTGATAGACCACTTAAGATTGCTTCCATCGCTTTTGTATCGTATTCTTTTGACTCCTCCATAGTTGTGTTTCCAATAACAATTGATTCCCATACCTCATATCCTAGAGCCATCAAATAGTACTACATTCTGTTGCTCCATGACACAATTTGTTCCATCGAATGCTGGAGGTTTGTCCACCTGGTTTACTTCTAATTTCATGATTGAAGAGGAGATATCTTCAGAAACTTTGGAGCCTTTCCTTCTTGACTTTGCCATTTGTGTTTCTAAGATCTACCTTCCAGCTGTTAGGCTGTGCTTGAAGGTACTGGCTCTGATACCAATTGTTGGAAATGTTGAGGGGGCAGTGAATCAATATTTCTTTACAATTTTTTATTATGCCAGTTAAGATCACTAATTAAACCAGAACACAAGATGTAGAACAAAAAAAAGAATTTTATTAATCAAAATAATGAAGACTTCAATCCTCTTATACAAAATTCAAGCTCGAACTTGTAGAACAAAACCTTTATCTCCTTCAAGGCTCCAACCTTGAATGAGGATTCCAATTCTCAACTACAAATCCAGGCTCCTCCCTGGTCTCTCACAAGGCTTCAACCTTGTATGAGGACTCCAATCCTCAAATCTTAATCCAGGCTCCAACATGGTCTCTCACAAGGCTCCTACCTTGTATGAGACTCCAATCCTCAGATATAAATCCAGGCTCCAACCTAGTCTTCAAGGTCTGCTTCAATAAGGAGTCAGGACTACAAAGACTGATCCAAATTCTCTTCAATCTCTTCATTGGTTGCTCCAAAATCTCTTCAACGTCAGCTTCAAATCTGCTTTAAACAATTCCAAGGTTTGTTCTAGGAAGTCTGCAAAATCTCTCGAATGTGTCTTCAAAAATACTCCAAAAGGGCTACTATAGAGTCACTCAAGGGACTGCTCCACAAATGCTTCAAACATCACCTCAAGGTCTGATCAACATCTTTCAATAATTTGCTCCAAAGATACTTTGTAAACTTCATCAATGATTGCATCAGGGTCTGGTGTAAGCTCTGCTTTACAAACTACAGGATCGCTCCATATATAACTGGTCCAAAATCAGGTCCAAGGAAGGCTACAAGATCTACTTAAGAATGTCTTCAAAAAGGATTTTCAATGCTGCTCCAGGATGGCCTCAAGGAGTAGTTTCAAAATGTCCCCAAGTTCTCAATCCTCCATAACGTGTTTGCTCCAAATAAACCCCTTTCAATCTTCAACCTGTTCCAAAACAATGCAACAAAAGCACAGGTCTGAACTGAGGCCTTTAGGCTGAACTTCAGAGATCTGGAATTTCACAGAAATGCCTAGTTTAGGGCCGAAAATCTATCCACAGATTAAGGTGTCGAACTCTGAAATTTCTGCTCCACAGAACCGAGTTTAATGCTTCACAAGGGCCGAGCGGGAGTGAAAACGGGAGCGGGAGCTACATTTTCAGCAGCTCCCGGTTTGGGAGCGAATCACGGAGCGTTTTTTATATAATATATATATATTTTTATATTTTTTATATTTTGATGCATATATGTCAACAGAAACATGTTGAATGATGAATTAGATATAAAAAACATAAAAAACATAGATTGAACCATATAACAACAATCATCTAGAAGTTATAATCTTCATCAACCATGTCCACAAGTTAGCAACATAGTAACATACAACATATTGAGTCTCATGATTCATCAATCTTAAAGTTTCAAGCTTTCACAATTCAATATATAACATTTATCATCATTGATCACCAAAGTTGTACTTGTAAGCTAAGTGTAACCATTACAACAAATAATATCTAACATGAAATGAAATGAAACAACTTTCAACTTTCATGCAGCATCATATTCATAATTCATTATTAATGAGTTATAATTGCCAACTTCAAACTTAAATTGCCATATATTGTTTAAAAAAATATCATAATAAATATGAAAGAGTCAATAGTTATAAAAACTACTAGAAACTAGAAAAGACAAGTAAATCTATTATCTATTGCTTATGCTTGGGCCTCTTGCCACCACGAGAAATGTCTAACTTTTTAGTCTTGTTGGAAAATCAGGATCTTTGTCATTAATATCACCCTCTAGCATTAATATCCAGAGGTATCTTTGTCATTACCTCTATATCTGTATAGGGATCTTTGTCATTAATATCACCCTCTAAGCATTAACATAAGATAGAAAAAGCATAGCATGTCAAGTCAAGAATTTGTTTGAGTGATGCGTACATTTTTAGAAGGGTCATGATAGAGGAGTTTGACAACCAATTTCACTAACATCAAGGTACATAGAGGGATTGGTGCTCTTGATTAAATACGAGTTCCATACCCTAATACATGACAAAATTCAAAGGAAACATTGCAATCCCCCAATCCTGAAATCCTGAAAAACTGATAAGTCTGCTGGATTTTGAATGAAATCTAAAATTCTGCTTTCTCCATATGAAATCCAATGAGGTCGGAACCACTCTCAAGTAGCCTGAGTCATTTCATGATAATGTTAAAAATTTAAGTAAAATGATGATTCTCATCCTTTTACTTTAAGAATTTAACATTACCATGAATCACATATCAATAATAGGGCCATAGGCTTGATCATTAGGATGCCCCACTCCAAATTTATTTGTTTCTTTGAAAAAAATTGCATTTGGAACATTACTGCAATTTTTTTTTTTGTTTTGCAAAAAAGACTAAACGCTCCCGAAAAGGCAGGGAGTGTTTTTTTAAGGGAGCGCACTCCTGAGGTGCTCCCGCTCGGAGCGCAACTTGGGAGCGGGAGCCGGGGGAGGGGCGGGGGGGGCGCTCGCCCGCAACCTTGGTTAGGACAATTTTTGTGCTGAAGGGTCTGCTCCAAGTAAGACCGAGACTTGCAGGAGATCTTACCTCAGGGCCATATATCCCGGAACCTGTTCAAAAAGATTTACCAAGACCCTTTAACCACAACAGAAATATTATCCAAAAAGTCTTCTTTCAAACTGCTCCTCTTCACTTTTCCTTAGGTCCGAATGCTCCTTATCTTCCTTGCTGAGTTCTGTATCTTTCTTGGCTTGGATGAATTCCAAGTCGAATGGAGGAGAGCGGTTGTGTATTTATACATATTCAACTGAACAGTCACGTCTTTTTGGGGAGGCCCGACATGTGCATTTGAAAAGACGTGACTATAGCTGAGCCGATCTCAGAGCCGACTTGTAAACTGGACCTGAAATCAATGCTTAATGAAGGCAACGTCCTCCTTTTATGAATAGGTTTGATCTTTAGCTTTGTTGAAAGCTTTAGTCCCAAGCAAAAATGATGGTCTATGTACATGTTTCATATCAAATTCTGTCTCCTATGATCTCTTTTATTTCTACCTTCATTGGCTGGTCCATTGCCCTCACCTGGCTGCATTGATTGTGATCTCTGGGTTCTTATCCACAGGCTTATTTTCTTTAAGAAGAAACATAAGTGTCTGGATCAGATTTGGATACTGCTTCACATGCAACAAAATATCACTTGCAAGAATCAAATCCCAGTTTGAATGCTCCATGCCAAACTCCATGTGTGTCAGATGTGTGGCAAGACTGATATTCCATTAGCTGTATAGTTATATGCTATATTATCAAAATTTGCAGTAGTTATATCTGCAGCAATAGATTTCTCCATAAAATATTTAAAATAGCCAATGCTCCTGTACCATTCATGAAGTCTGCCCCTGAGGTCTTTAATTGCAATGCAACTTTGAGCTATCAGTGACAAGTCTGTACCTGTGGTCTCCCCCTTGCATTGACATCAATGACAATTCTTCAACAATTTAGGTAAAGGAAGCTTATTTAAGTGGCTTATTGTCTCTACTGTCAAGGCTGTAAAGTGGCTGGCTTGGTCAGATTGGCCAAGGTAATAAAGATATTTTTGATGCTGGCTTTCCTGGTTGAGGGTTTCCAGGGTAATCACCAGTGTTAAGTTTGTGATTGTTGTCAGTTTGTTTTTCTCTCCTTGCAGGATTTTAATAAACTTAACAGCAATTTCAACATGTGACTTAAGTAAGTATTACTAACTTAAAGTACAACTTTACTTTATTATAAGACCATTATCTTATTATAACTAGATGGGAAGGTAATGCGGAGCAGGTACCTCAAGGTTTAAGTTTTGAAGGTCCTGGCATAGATCCTTGGATGCAGCTGCAACAGAAGTTTGAATCCTCTGTGATATGAATCCAGTTGGATGTTTACAATGCAATGGTTGCACTGTTGCAGAAACATTGCAAGAAGTCAAGAGTGTTGATCCTTCAAAACAACCTTTGCAGTTTCAACCACCACAACTGTTCAGTTTCAACAACTTCAATAGGTGCCACAAACATTCTTACAAAGGCAAGATTTGAGCATCACAGTGTTTTCTTCAATTGGAGTTACAGAACTTGCATTGAGAACAACCATGACAACATATACTTCAGCAGGAAGCTCCAATTGTGCTGCTGGAATCAATGGCATATCTTGCATCATGTCCAGAATGTGCAGCAACAACAATCACAGAATCATCTTCGCCCATATATTCTCATTGTTATTGAAGAAAGTGAAAAAATATGTAATGTCCTCTATGAATTGAGGATGAAATAGTCCATCGATCCCTGTAGGCTACAGTCCCCAATAAAGGTGGCATCTTCCAGCATCAGGCAACTTCCGGCATCAGTGAAACTTGGAAGACTTCGATATCCCAATCTAGGGCACGAAACAAAGAGAGAGAGGCACCAAAAGTTTGATTTTCTTCTTCTTAGACTTCCTCAAACTCACACTTCCTTTGGGCTTCCCAATTTCAGACTTCGCACTTCCCCAGCTAGCATTGAGATATCGAACTAGCTTGAGATGTGATGCTCCAAATGACTTCGACTAGCTTGTATTTATAGGCTCCATATGAGGTCGAATAGTGTCCTTAGGCCGACTTGGTGTGGAGGATACATAAATCATATTTGACTCAATAGTAAACCTTTTTACATGATTCAAAAGCCCAAGAAGGGTCTCTTTGAATGTACAATCACTCTATAAACTCAATAATAAATATTAATCCTAGGAGTCCACAATGGGGACTTTGACTAATATAATGATGACCCAAGTATGAAACACATGCTTTAATAAGTCATTGTTACTATAATAAAAATGATCTTCTTTGTTCTTTTCACAAATACATTTCATGATGACTCAAATACATTAAATGAATACCCAACCTAGTTAAAATTTCCAACATTAAAACCCCTTTCTTCATGTCAATTTCAGGGGTGAAAGATTCCACCGTAGTTGACACCATTCTATCTTTTCTCAATATTCTCGCACAGGAAAAGTATCTGGAGAAGCAGTGGAATTTTGTTGTTCTTGATCCTTTTTTGGCACAGGAATACCTAATTGGAGGGGTGGTGAAGTTTATCTGTTCTTATCTCTTTGTGCTGGTTCAAGTATTCTCTTCCTAAGAGAGCAGCTAAGATCTTCTTGCCTCCGTAGATCACACTGAGCATCTCCCTGAATTCAGAACCTGGGCCTGGACGTTAATTCTTTGTGGAACAAGATGAGCACTTCTCTGACATTAGTGCATGGGCTGGACGTAATTTCCTGTGGACAATTCGCAAACCCTAGGTTTTTTAGATCTGTTATTATGGACGCCTGAAACTATAAGAGATTACAATGGCTGAATTAATGTGAATTGCAGTGGTTGGATAAAGCAAAATTACGGCGTAGAAGGCATGCAAATTACGGCAGACAAGTCCGGAAATAAGAGCGAGGGTATGGGTCGTCAAGTAAAAGTCTACGCATGAGGTAGGGAGCTCAGTGACATCACTCGCATCCTGGAACAGTCGAAGACTCCTGTAGCAGCAATCAGGAAGCAGCCACCCGAATTTCTTGTAGTGTTGATTCATCATCACTTGTGGATCCTGTAACAGAGAAGTCGGGTGCAGTGCATGATCGTTGGAAATTTGGAATACACTGGAAGCAGGAATCTGGGCATTTCAGTAAGAAGATACGCATAGGGTAAGCAGTCTGGTAAATTCTGGTTGAAGAAATGGACTTGGAACCTTGTATCATTCTGTTATTGGATGTGAACGTTGACTGTTGAAGTTCAATGTTGATTAACTGAAGATTGATGCTCTTCTGTACTTTTCCTTACTGTATGATTAATGATCTTCTGTGTTTTTGTCTCCATTGTTCACTGCTGCCAACATCTCTCAGTGTTCAGATATTTTTCCAACAAAAAAGCAAAAATATTCAGACTCCATGAAGCATACCATTGACCCTGGTTGTACTTGTCCCTATGTAACTTCTTTTATTGTCTAGCTTCCTTGACCAAATTTGATCGGATGGATTGGCTGTCAACTCTTTTGATGTGGTGTAGACATGTTTTATGGCGGATGAAAAATTGATAGCAGACTATAAAAATGCCCTAAGAAAGAGAGGAGCAAAAAAAGTCCCTTTAAAACCAGAAATAAAACTTAAAATCAGACAAAAGGATAAAAAATGTTAGTTTTGTCTCAACCATGTTCTACGTGAAGTGTTCAAGAGTAAGTCTGTTATGAGAAGTGAGTATAGAAACTATGTCAAGAATTTTACTGTCTCATAACCCAGCAAACAAGTCTATTATCTTTGTGGGTCCATAAAGTCTGTGGTTGTCAACACAATGGCAAAGCTCACTTCTATTCTGTCTCTGCATGTATATGTATTTCTCAGTGCATAGAGTATATGTTGGGATGGCTGTTTGTATCGGATACACTCTCTTTTCTGTAGAGTTGTATTAATAACATCTGGCAGTAGCTAGAAAAACTTGAGTTCTGTGTAAAGTTTATAATAAAAATATATATATATATATATATTATATAATATATATATATAGTATATTTTTATTTATTCCACATATCATTATCTTCATTTTTTCATTATATTGGTCGGGAGAGGGACGAATGAATAAATTTCAATCGGCTGTAAGTGAGAAATGTCTTTAGTGATGGTTGATCTAAGAATGTTCTTATTGGTACTGACTGGATCAGTTTTAACTTTTATTTGTCTTTGTGTAAAGTTGTTGGCTGTGGAGGCGATAGAGACAGAGGAAAGAGGCCAATGATGGCCAAAATTGCAACAGATAAAAGTGATATCTGCATTCTAACTTCTGATAATCCAAGAACGGAAGATCCATGTAAGTGATAAAATTTAAACTTTTTGCTGAATTCAACTTTTGATTTATTGTCCAGGTGCAATCTTAGATCTTTATTGTTGCAGAGATATAGTGTCCATATTTGTGCTTTCAACATGATTTCATACAAGATGGATGGAATCTGTTGAATTGGTATTATTGTTTGAGTGATTAGATTATTAAGAAGTGCTGAGTTCTGATTTTTTATGTAATGCCAGTGGACATCTTGGATGATATGCTGGCTGGTGTAGGATGGACAATGCACGATTACTTAAGGTGGGGTGATGATGATTACTATCCCCCTCTTCCAAATGGGCACAGGCTTTTTGTATATGACATCAGATCTATAGCAATTAGAGCTGCTGTTGCTATGGGTGTGGAAGGTGACGCTGTTGTAAGTAGTTCGTTAACCTGAGCTGATTTTCTGTTTCTGTTTTCTAATTTTTTGTCCCTGTTGAAATTTGTTAGTGTTAATTTGTTCATATCCCCTTGTTCTCCTTTCTGGAGCAGAGTTAACAGTTCCACACGTTCCACATTTACCTCCATTGCAGCATAGTCCCTGCATATGCACTGAGCATGGCTAAACATATAGTTACATTCACAGAAAAAGGCCGTTTTTTGTTATTTCTGAGATATGATTTCTTTCCCTAAAGTTCTTTATCTTTTAAATAAGGGTATAATATTCAGAAGATAGAAACTGATTCTAGGTGCAGTGTTTTCAGATTTTTGATATAAACTAGCTGAGATATAATCTGGCAGAGGCCGATCAGTCCTCTAAACAGTAAACAGAGAAGATTGCTCTGCCAAGACTGTTGATTTTTCAAGTGCAATAGGTACAAGCACAAATTTCTGAAATACTGATAATTACTTCTAATGTTGTAAATTTTCTTTTAACATTTCCAGTTTATCATTAAGCAATTACACTTCAGAAATTCAACCATAAAGCATAAGGACAATAGAGATCACAATGCACAAAGAGAACACAAGATTTACCCTTGGAAAACCCACTTGGGGGAAAAACCCAGTAACCTTAGAGAAATTCTCCAGTTCAACAGGAGATACATCTAATGTTGATGGTCGACTACAAGATCAATCTGATCAACAAGCTATGGTCAAACCTGGTCAAGTAGCCCTCTAGTCAAGTCAAGTCAAGTCAAATTTCTTCCCTTCAAAGTTCAGCCCTCTCTGATCTGCCTAGGCCGAATTTCGGCCTCTCAGAATATGCCTAGAAACTTGGCCTCCCCATAATTTTGGCCTGCCCAGAAACACACGTGTGAGCTAGAAGAGGGAGAGATTCACATGTGAAAGTTAGAGAGATGATCTTTGTCCTTCTTGTCGTTTGCTTGGATGCCCAAAAGATGTTTTTCTTGTGTGAGGTCGAATGCTCTTTAGATAGTGTTCTGCCTTTGTGAATGGGTGTGTCTCTTCACTGGGGCCGACTTGACTTGAGGGAGGGTCGACTTGGCTAGCTTGCAGCCAAAAATTCAAAATTCAAATTTCGAAATTTTCTCTTTTAAATCTGACATGAAGAGCATATCTTATAGTAAATCTTTCAAGGGCTAATCAATGAAAATGACATGAACATATCTTACAATTACAATATATACAAGAGCTAAAATATAAATTATGAAGACCGATCATAGCTACAAAAATTCAACACTCCGTCTTAGTTAGGGAGGTATTCATAATGACTAGGCAAATGTTCTTCATGTTGACAAATTTCTCTAAGAAAAAGTTATAACAAAACATCATCATCATTACCATAATTGGGTCAACAAATGTGACACTTGGTAAACCAATAACATCAATCAATTGCCATAATTTTGGCCAAATAACTTTGACACATGGTATATCAACAACATAAGCAAACTACCATAATTCTTGTCGGTACCTCTGACCTATGGTGTCTCCTCACCATAATCATGGTCGATACTCCTGACACATGGTATATCATTAGATCAACTAGTCACCATAATTCTAGTCTATCTGACACATGGTACATCATTAGCATCAACTAGTCACCATAATTCTGGTCTATTTGATACATGGTATACAAACTAGTCTTGGTTCACCATCATTTTAGTCAATATCTTTGACACATGGTAAATTCCCAAAGGCCACACTATACCCAAGTAATTATGGGCTTGATGCTGAAAGGCCACATTTTATCTAAGTAATTCTGGGCCTTTAGGACCATTCTTCCTATGTTCTACATACTTTGACACAGGAAGAACGACTGTTCTCTGCCGGACCATTCTCCCTAATTTTGGTCATATATGACATAGGGAGAATGTCAGTCCACTATGCTATCTCATCAACACTTCCTCTTAATGAGAGAGGCATTCTCAACAAGTCCAAGCTTGTCCCTAACGTATACAAACTTCGCTCTGGACAGAGGCTTTGTACAAATATTGACAATTTGCTCATCAGTAGAGACATACTAGAGCTTCACTGTTTCCTTCTGCACCATCTCACAAATGAAGTGGTATTTGATCTCGATATGCTTCGACCTATCATGGAAAACTAGATTCTTTGTTAGCTTCACATATCTTTGATTATCACAATTTGTCACGATTGACGTTAGCACATGATCAAATAGTCCTGCGAGTAACTTCTGAAGTTGCATTGCTTCACAAATCGGTAAACTAGTTGCAATATATTCTGTTTTGACAGTACTGAGTGCAACAAATCTCTGCTTGCTACTCATCCTCAAAATCATAGCAAAGCCTAAACTGAAGCAACCTCTAGATGTACTCTTTTTGTCTTCAACACTCCATGCCCAATTTGCATCCATATAACCGTGCAGTTATATGTCACCGTTTGAGACACGTTTCAAACCATAATCGATAGTACCACATAAATATCTCAGTACATTCTTTGCTGCAATCCAATGATCATGTCCCGGTTCTACCTAGAACTGGCTCAAAGTATTTATTGTAAAGCGAATGTTTGGCTTGGTATTAACCAAATACATCAATGAGCCAATCAACTTCCGGTACATGGATGGATCTATCAAATTTGGCTCAGTGTCTCTCAATTTTCTCAAATTTGTCGCCATGGGAGTTGCCATCGATTTACTGTCCATCATTCTAAACTTTTGGCGGATCTTGATAATATATTTTCCTCGTTCAAGAAATATTTCACCAGGCTTCTGCCATACGTTTAGCCCAGTGTTGTGAAAATCGCGATTCAATCGCGCGTTTTTGAAAAAATCGCGATTTTTTCCCCTTGGCGATTAAATCACGATTTTTAAGGGAAAAAATCGCGGGATTTTTTTTTTTGCCGATTTTTTCGAAAAAATCGCGATTTTTTGGATAAAAAGCGGGAGGGCGCGGGGCAGCGGCTGTTATAAGGAAAAAATGAAATTTTTTTTGCCCATTTGGACAACGCGCGACGGAGGAAGAGCTCTGAGCTGGGAGAGAGGGTTTGGAGGGCGATTTTGCCGATTCAAAGGGTCTACGCTCACTATTTCGAGAGGAGATCGCCATTTTCACCGTAGAAACGGTATGTAGGTTGATTTTTTTTAGTTTTCATTGTTTCA
>APFE031716154.1:94397-111771 GCA_000404065.3 Pinus taeda
TATTTATTTTATGTTCTAGATGGTTTAGATATTGAAAAAATTGAAAAAAAATGAAAAAAAAATGAATATTTTTGTTCCAAACGTTTTTTTCCCGCTTTTTTCTGCTTTTTCCCGATTTTTCCGATTTTTTCATTTTTTTCCCCGCGCCGATTAAATCCCGCTCGCGCTTTTAACAACATTGAAGTAGAGTGCCCAAGGTAATTCATACTTACCACATTCCCATCTTTCCCTTATTATCCACATCGATTCTATGGGTTTATTGTCATTTGTCATTGGGACTAGCACCTTTTATCTTCATCTTTGAGTTAGGGCTTGAAAATTTTCCCTAAGTGGTTGATGTAGCTAAAAGAATTATCCACAACCAAAGAAAAGAAAAATGCAAAATATGGTTGGGACATAACAAGCACATGGGAAAACGCCTAGCATGAGCTTTAGCCCCTTCATTAGGCATCACCTAGTTCCTCTGCATATCATGCTCCACCATTAGAGAACTCTTGAATGTCCCAACCCTACTGTGTGAGAAACTGCTACATCTTTGAGGGGTATTGGAAAAGCATTAAGTAAGCTTGGTCTCCTAAGCTTTGCAAGAAAGAAAGATAAATCAATGAAGTAAAAGGTGCACTGAGAAGGGTGGAAAAACAGGTGGAGGAAAGAGGTAGCTCATGTCTCCACGATTGCTCCATCTTCTCATTATAGCACATAGAGATGTTAGACCCCCTTTAGCTAGTACCATGGCTATGTCCATCTTCCTTGAGGTCTTGTCCACTCCATCACCATCATTATCACATGCACATATGGATTGATGGGTCTACCTGTGAAATGTCCTTTCCCTTGGGGCTAGAAGCACCTAATAGGGTTGAAGGTATAATCATCCCTAACACAGGTGAGGTAACTTGCTTAGAAATCCTCAACTAAAAATAGATTGGAAGGGAAGGTTTGTGCAAACTAATTTTGTGCCTCTAATATTAAATATGGTCCACTATGATACTTTGATGGTTTTTGTCGCTAGTGAGGTTGCCCTCACTTGATCTCGAGTTTATGATTTAGGTGGTTCATTACACAAGTAATAGAGATCCTTTGTAGGAAGACTTGACACTTTTCCAACACCATTTAGAGGACATTTTGCCCATTGTTGAGAGCAAATAGGGCCTTGTAGCCCCAACATTTCCCTGATGAGACGCACATTAGGCTTGGAGGTGATTCTACATGGTTGTATGCACCTTATTACATCTCCAGGATGCCCTAGGCTAGCCTTGATCCTGTATTGTGGGCGTTGCCTTGTTCTAGAGCCTAGGTGATGATGGAGATCACTGAGATGGCTTGGGAGAGTTAGCACATTATGCCTAGATACTAATGCGTGCCTCAGAGTTCGCCATGTCATGCCCACATGCCCTAAAAGGGTGATGTGAGCCTTCTTAGAGATGATGTCATGATGGAAAAGATGTTATTTGGAGATGCACCCATGCACTTGGATGATTTCCTTAGCGTAAGGAGCACTCATGCACCACTTTATCACTTGCTTGATGGAGATTGTCCATTTTAGGAGGATTTTGTCATAATTGAGAGCATTTATTCTCACGTGTGGAAGATTTTGATGTATTTATTATGTTTTAAAGCTATCCTAAGGTTAACTTGTGATCTTTAGGCTTAGTTGAATGCTCAGTCAAACTTTTAGGGGTTTTACTTTTAAAATTGTGAAGAGTGACTTGGTTGCCCTCATGTAATAGGGAAGTCACTTTCATTTGTATCATCACACATTCATCACACTTCTTTGTAATATACTGGGCAAAATTTTCAAACACCTTTGAGAGCAATTCCAACTATTTCAGGCTAATGTTTCCAAAAATATTTAAATTTCTCTTAGGCACCCTTTTTGCAAACACTTTGAATGCAACTTCTGAAAATTGCTTTTCAAATAACAACATAGAAATTTTGTGAAACGCTTTGTAGACAAATTATGAAGACAATGTTTGAGGCAAGTTTTTATTTTTTATTAGAGGGAAAATAACAAAATTACAATGCCATTGGAGGGTAACACCTGGAAGATGCTCCAAATGATGATGAGGTCTGATCATGTAAGGAAGCAATAAGGAAATGACTTGTAAACAAAACAAGTTAGAACTTTACTTGCAAAAATAAATAAGATGATACTTGCCTAAATAAAGTATTCAATTTAAAACATAATCATCAATGACAAGTATATGGATAATTTGCAAGTAAAATAGTAAAATGAAATGCACTTAAACTAAAATTTGATGCAATTATCTTGGTTACTTTTAATCTAAATGCCTAGCCTAGATGTGACTTTTCTTTCCACTGTTTTGAAACATGTCTCTTATTTGAGTTGTGGATGGCATCCAAAGAAAGACAATTGAGGCTATATTAACGATAACTCCCTTGGATTACCCAACACACTTGATGCCTCTGGCGTTGCAGAGACTGTGGCTCTGACAACTACAAGGTCATCGTATTAACCACATAAGAGGGTCTATGCCACTCAAGTTGATGAAAGAAAAGGGTCCCTAGGAAATGTCTTTCAATCAAATCGATGCTTGGAGGTAAATTAAGTTAAAATGCAACTATATTAAAATGCTTAATATGCTATGCAAGTAAGATTACAAATGCTTTGCAAAAATGGAAATGCTTCAAGTAAATGGAAATATGCTCAACAAAATAACTTAGATAGTTGCTCAAAATAATGCAAGATACATAAACTTCATAAACATATAAGATTGTAAGTTGCCCAAAGTAATTGCTTTGACAAATGATAAACCAATAACCAACTAAAGCAATGAAATGAAACCTTCAATTTATATGCTTGCAAAATGAGCAAATAACTTAAAATAAATGAGCATGTAAAACAATGAGCTTACCGTGAGACCAACATGAAGCAAATTGTTAAACTAATTAAATTAACTTTGCTACTTGAAATTTGATGTTTTGCACAAAATAAAATAAAGTGATGCAAAAGTAAAATTCAAAATTGTACTTTAAAGCAAAACTTGAAGTAGCAAACATAAAATGGAAATAAGTAGTAAAAACAAATTCAGAAAATTAGATTGTGAAAGTGAGGTTGTGTTAATTTTAAGGCATGCAAGATGGAAATTAAGAAATCAAGTGCAAGATCAAACCACCCACATGTTCATCTTTTTGAAAAAAGGAGCAAGTGATGCCTTGGATGAAAACCCAAGCTCCCACAAGAAAAATTAAACTTTTACTAGATGTTACAAGATGATGAATCTTCCAAAAGGTCTCAGGTAAAACTTCAATAGGAATCTTTACAATGTATAAGGTTTCTCAAGCCCTAGATCTCCTTCTTGAAAGTCAAATTCAGAAAATGAAGAAAGTTCAATGAGAAAACTCTCAAGATTGAAGAAGCTAAGTGTCTCTCGATGCCCCAAGGCTTGGCCTCCAAAGGTGAATGAAATGTTGCACAAGACAAGGAGCTAATCCTCCTCAAATGCCCACAACCTTGCAAAATAGCAGCCCTCCTCTTTGTCCACGACCTCCTAAAAAAATCGACTTTGAAAGGGGTTGAGAGGTCCCACAAGAAAAATGTTAGAGTTTGTGTGATCTTTCCTTACTGCTCTTATCAATAACACTCTACCTATGGGCAACAAGATCAAGAAACAAATTAGTGTAGAGAGAACATGAAAACAACTAAATAAAATACAAATAATATACAAGAAACCAAATCAAGTGATCAGATTAACCCCATCATTTGGTTTAGTTTAGAAAAACTCTCAAATAGCTAATATGAGTCAATGAAGCACTATTTTAAAATATTTAAATTTTTAAATGGATTGCATGCATACAAACTATGTCCAAACGAATCTTTGCAAGACACATTTTTCGTAAGATAAACTATGGAAATCCAAATAACAAATGAGGGTTTATTTGAAGGTGCTTCAAGAGTGGGTTAGTCTCCCAAAGCCTTCCCCTCATGCTTGATGCAATTTTTTTTTTTTCTATAGTACTTAAGTTACACATTAGTCCATATATATTTAGATAAGCAAATAATGAATTGAAACTTCTAGAAATTTATTTGAAAATAAACTAGAATTTCCAATATCTAGAACCTACTTTCAAATCAAATGCTAACAAAAGATAGCTTTGCACTAGCAAGTTTACAAGTATATATGGAAAATGAAATAACTAAAAGCATAGAAAAGATTATACCAATAGCTCACAATTCACCATGTTTCAAAAGAAGAACACCCATGAATGGACCCCCAAATCCAGTAGCTCACAATTCACCATGTTCCAAAAGAAGAACACCCATGAATGGACCCCCAAAGTCTTTTTATTGATATTCTTGAAAAGTGTGCAAAGTAGCAGCGCTTCCGCAAGCACAATAGCTAATAAAACAATGGATACATAAGTGAGAGCACAAAGCTCTTATTATATAGAAGCTTGAGAGCCAATTCTAAGGCAAATGGTGACAATCCCAAAGCAAATGGGTGACAGTCCCAAAGCACCTTCATGCAAATTCGAGTTTCTCAAGTGTTATCAAGAATCCCTCAAGCAAAATCGAATTCCATGATGAAATGACAAGTTTATA
Organism: Pinus taeda; assembly: GCA_000404065.3. Classification (NCBI taxonomy): domain Eukaryota; kingdom Viridiplantae; phylum Streptophyta; class Pinopsida; order Pinales; family Pinaceae; genus Pinus; species Pinus taeda. The sequence goes on from APFE031716154.1 coordinate 98,959, forward strand.
TGAGTGGGAACCAATGTGGAGATAATTTCCCATAAAAATCTCTACCAAATATTCTCCCAAATCCTCCCAAATGTGCATTAACTCCACAAATTCGAATTTCCTAGTCAAAATTTGCTACATTTATGTCAAGAAATTCGATTTCCTTGAGTGGGCCATGTATTTATGATGCAAGGTGCCAAATCATCCTCTAACTTGTACTTTGACTTGAGATAATTTCCAAGTCATTTCCATATCATTTTGTCACATGGAGCAATTTATTTCTATTCATTTAATTTATATATGGTTTAATTTATTGTCAGATTTCCCACTAAACTTAGGAAAAATGGGTTTTGAGGGTCTAGAACACATTTTTAATCCCTCAAAGTGTTTCAAAGTAGAAATTTGAGGGTGAGAGGTGTAATTTTTATTACTCACCCCATACAACTTCTTTAGGCATCACTTATTACATTTCATATACAAATTTTATTCCAATTTCTGCCCTGCGGGAAATTTTAAAAATTAAAAAATTGACCCCCTAGACCTAATCAAATTCCATGAATTTTTTTGTGTGATCTAGTATGGTAATATACAATGACCCTAGACACTAGGGCTCACTTGTAAGAAGTGTGCCTCCTTATTGCAATAGCAAACTTGTTGAACCCTTTAATAATTTTTCATTCTGCTTCTAGAACTGAGCTTTTGAATTCTTCAACAAAAACCCCTCCCAACAATAATCACTGCAATTAGAAACTGGAATACTTGTAGGTTGAGCCAAGACTCTTAAGAAATGCACACTAACTCTCTTGTACTCTTCTCTTGGACACAATGGACATTTAGTGGAGCGAATTGTCTTGTGAGGGTTTTTTTTGCATGGAGAGGCTTTTTTGGAATTGATGAAGTGATTCTTGTGGAAATTGTGTAAGTTTATTGTTATTTTCTTCTATTTTGCATGATATATTGCTAAAATTAGGGTTTCCACTTGTGCCATTTTAAAAAGTGTAATATCTTTATTGAAATCTTGATTCTATATGGAATTTAAATTTTATTTTGCAAGAATCTATCTAGGGAACTTAGTTTATGCATCCCTTGACATTAAATCTCCCATTTAGAGAAGTCAGTAGGGTTTCTAAGAGAAGAAAGTTAGTCTTCCACTCTCTTAATCCAAGGCTTTCTATCATAGAAATGTTGGAAATACTAAGGGTGGGAGGGCGTGGCGGGTGAATCAATATTTCATAAATTTCAACAATTTAATGATCACAAAGCATTTGTTGAGAAACCAAGTGTAGTGGAATAGATTAGTCTTGATTCCTCTGACTTGATAATTATTTTTCAATGTTTAATGTCTTCTTATTACTTCTTAACTGTTCCTCATCGAGCAAGTATACAAACGTGCGATCTTTCAAGAAAACAAAGAGACAAGAGACACCAAAATTATGCTCCAAGCTAGGAAAAACCCCACAAGGGGGAAAACCCAACAATCCTTCTCTTATAGAATTAAATCAAAATCAAATATCCAAGACCAAGACCAAGACCAAGACCAAAACTACCACCAAAAACTCCAAGTCTAGCCCTCCTCCAAGTCACCTCCAAAGTCAAAGTCAACATAGGTCAATTTTTTGAAATATTGGCCCCTGAAATTTCGGGTTTGTAGTAGCACAGAAAAATTTGACCTGTTCACAAAATTTATCCTCCACATGTGCGAGATTCTCTCTCCTTTAATTCAGCTTCCTTTCTTCTTTGTTGGTTCATAAAAATGCTTCTTGTATTGTGCTTGAATGTGTTCCAATGTAAGTCAAATTTTCCTTTATATATAGCTGTTCAGGAGGCCAATTGGGTGTCTGTTGGAGGATTGGGTGGACTTGTTCCAAGGAGGGCTGACTTATTCATTTGGCGGAGTTTGACTAAAACAAAAATTCAAATTCCTTTTTCATAAAAATGTCTAAATGGGACATGACTCAAATACATTTTCTTTTGACTCATAAAAAAATCTTATTGACTCTTTGATCATGAAGAACATGCTTTGACCAAACTAAAATACTAATAATAATGAATATGATAAATGATAATTTACATTATATTATGAAGACCAACACTACTTACGATTTCAATAACATAGACCAATCATGTCACATCAAAGATACACAAAATTTATATTAACCATTTATTTATATCTTAAAAGGAAGCTAGAACTTCTGGCTTTACCAACTACAACTAGAAGGGCTACAATCCTTGTTTTACTAGCTCCCACATGAAGGAGATGAAAACCTCTTGAAGGAAGCTACAGTTTCCTTGCCTAACACCAACCTGCCACCCTTAGATAAAAGATAAAGTAAATTACGGGTTCCTATACTAGGGATAGTGACCTAAGTACAACATTACACAATCACTGCTGCCTCTACCTAATCACATTCAACTTCAGATCTGCTCCTTGAATTTTGAAATGTCCAATAAGCGTGCCATTGTAACTCTGACTTCCAATCTGTAGTGATCCTAAAAAATATAGTCTAACAACAAGAAAGGGTTTCTAACTCATAACTCAAGTTCGCTGCTTAAACAAGCCTTATTCAACAATTAGGACAACTCCAACTTGGGCCTCAAAATACATTAGCACAACTCCTCAACCAGGATGAACAAGCTGCTTCAAGATGTGCCTAAGTGTGCCTGAGTAAGGACCTTAGATTGTGCCTTAGGAAATCAAATCTTTCTCAAAATCTCTGCCTCAGGAACTGTAATATCCCTAACCCGGAATATTACTCAAACCCCAGCAAAAACTCCAACCAAATACGTGCAAATGATATAATAACCCAAAAATGACAAAATAACAGTGGTACAGCATATAATAGTGTAAACAAGAAATATAAGCAGATACACAAGAAATGCAGCGAGAAATGCTAAGGCATTTTATTATACTAAGCAATAAAATGGGTACAAGAGGTGATTAGACAGGTGGCACCTCGACTTGCACAAGGCAAGTGAAGAAATACTCTCATAATAACAAGGAATGGCCTCTTTGCGTGGATGCTGCTGGAGAACTGCCATGTTGCTGCTACTGTTGCTAGAAAACAAATAATGATTAGGGGCTGCTCCCCTCCTTGGAAAATGCTGAAACTCTGGAATTGGGCTCTACTCAAGAAAGCCAGAAAAGCCCAGAAAGCTTTCTTGGAATATCCGACCCCCGAAAGTCACCCCCTTGGGGATTTGCGCAGTCCCTCAGTGCTCTGCGTTGCCACTGAAGAAACCCCTCCAGAACTTTGCCTGGAACTCTGCCAAAAATCCTCCAAGATGTAAGGGTTGGTCCCCTGCTCAATCACCCAGCGTAAATCCTCCTGCAAAAACCCCAATCCAACACTACTGCCAGAAAGAACTGCATCCCTCTCCCAATGCTGCGCAGTCCTCCAAAACGCTGATGAAACTGCTACTGAAATGCTGATGAAACTATTGCTGAAATGCCAACGGAAATACCTTGCCCAAGCAGGCACTCGAAGTCCCCCGGGGCTAAGGGTGAGATCTTTGAACGAAGACACTCAATGCACTAAACAGTTCTGCAGACCAGCTAAACAACCAGCGTGCTCAGAAGTCGTAACGACTAGCTCAAAATGCACATAACTGAATGATCCAAAATGAGGGGGCTCCTCTCTCTTTTATAGCCTTCACCTCTCTCAATCCCAAAGCTCACCTCTTCCTGTGTGGTTCCCCTCTTGCCACGTGTTCCTTCCCTCCTGCGCAGTCTCTCCATGTGTCTGCGTGGGCTTCATTTCTGCGTCCCCTTTGGCCCCCTTGGCTCCCCTTTAAGTCACAACGTTGTGCTACTAGGAAGTGACTTTTTATTCTAAAGTGAGTTATGTCCCCTGTCCTCACTTTTTTTATTTACAAATAACTATAGAAGGCAAAAATTGAACAAAATCGAATATTCCAATTAGCCATGGCTAATTATATCAGATCTCCCTCAAAAACTCTGCCTCAGGAACTCAGATCGGTGCAACGAATTTATGTCTGGCTCAGATTCGAATCTTCCTCAAGAACTTTATGTTGGAAATGTAGTAGCCATTGTCAATATTTTCATGAAGAAAGAAAAAGAAAAAGATAATTGAATTTATGTTCCTACATTCGGCCTCCTAGAACAAGTCAACCTCAAGTTGGCCATGCCCCTTTGGAGACACCCTTTCAACCCCTTTTGAAGGCTATATATAGGAGACCACTTCTCCTTGTTTGGCACATCGACTTGTGACTTAATCATCTCTATTCTAGCAAAGCAAGGAGCAAGAAGAGGCCGGCTTTCAGAAGGAAAGAGGAGGAGAGGCTTGGTAGCTCTTGTCACTGGTTAAATGTTATCTTGATGTCTTCTTTCTGGATGTATTGATAAACATTGAACTCTCTCTCATAAGGAAAGGTTTCTGCGTTTTCCCCTTGTGGATTTTGCCTTGGCCTCAGGTCTAAATTTTTGTGTCTTGTCTCATTGTCTCATGGTTATTTTTATTTCTCTTTCACGTTGAATGGTTGAAATTTTCTTCTGTATAAGTGCTTAATGATATTAGATGTTATATATAATTGATGCTAATAAATTATTAGAAGTATTATTCGTTGAAGGAAATTGTTTCTAGTTTTTGTGAACCCTAGAAATATCAACTTGGTATCAGAGGTTGGGTTGAAGAGTAGTTTGAAGAGAAGGACATGTTTGATCTCGCTGACAAAGTTGATAAAGGTTTGTTTGTGATGAATTTGTGATCTGGTCGAAGTGAAAACATAGTGTCAAAAGGAGCGCTAAGACCCTTTATAACCAACAAAGTTCGTATACGCAACAAAGTAATCTTCAAAACACTTGGAAGACGTAAACATTCATAGTAGGACAAGTAATTATTGTATATAAGAATTGTTGAATTTTCAAAAGATGTGGTAAAATGATTACAATGAGGGCCCGCTTATATACCTAGTCAGGTGCCCTTTTATAAATGGTCATGTCTTTAAGACACGCCTCTTCATTACTAACTAACTAACTATTAGTTAATTAATTATTAATTATTAATTATCAACAAAGATGACAGTGCCGAAACGAAAAGACATTCGAAACCGAAAAAGAGATCAAGCCTTTTGCATCAACAAGCTTTGAGGACAAAGTTTTTTTGAGGAGGTCGACAATGCTACAAATAAAATATATATAAATAATATAAATATAAGTAATTGATAAATGATTAGTTAATTAATAATTAGTTAAACAAAGAGACATGTCTAAGGAGACATGACCGCTCATGAAAGGATTTTTACCTGACTATATATATAGGACCCTCACTCTCAATTGTATCATCATTCTTACTCATACATTTTAATATATATATTCTTGTATCTCAATGGAGATCTACATATTCCAAGTCTTCTGGAGTATTTAACGTGAAGAACGAACTTTGTTCGCTTCACACTCCTCTCGGCTACCTACCACCTGTAGTTTCCTTGATGATTTGTTTGGCGATCACCGTCTTCATTGTTTTACAATGTTTTTTGTTTTATATATTAAATGACTTGTAACTTTATTATAATGAATTTATTAAATAAGTTTTATGATGATGGACATTCATACCCAATGTCTCACATATGTATATATATGATGATACATATTAATTTCTATTATTTGTTCACATCTTATATATCACAAACCACATATATGTGATATTGTTCACTAACATCAATAAGTTTCATTGAATAATTAATAAGTTATTACATTAACATTTGAGATTAATTCAATTATACATTGGGTGTTATACCAAAGTAAGTATAGTGGTTTGTTTAATTAAGTTTATTATTGAATGAGCTTATTAATTAATGGGTTTAATAAATTCATCAAATTTTATCATAGAATTCTAGACTTAATACATTCATGAAATTCATGATAGTTAGGTACTTAATTTATTATTAATTCATTTATCTATATTTAGACACTCTTCATAACAAACTAATAGTTATTCTAGTGCAGTGCATGTGATGCATGTATATGGAGCTATCATATGCATGCTAATAATCATGTTCTATTTGTAAGTCGAGAAGGTCATTACATTTTTCCTAATGTATATTTTTTGTTTCAAATTTAATTTCAATGGGCAAAGGCCTGACGACAAATCCGATAGAATGGAGAACCTCCAAGTATATAGCGAAATGCTTGATCACGACGACAACTACGTTGCCGGAGACTTTTAATGGCCAATGGCCGGAATCAGAGAACATGTCTTTGATACCAGTGTAATGAGCAAAGTTCGTATATGCAGCGGAGTAATATTCAAAACATTTGGAAGACGTAAACATCCATAGTAGGACAAGTAATTATTGTATATAATAATTGTTGAATGTACAAAAGATGTGGTAAGATGATTACAATGAGGGCCCGCTTATATACCTAGGCAGGTGCCCTTTTATGAATGGTCATGTCTCTAAGACATGCCTCTTCATTACTAACTAACCAACTATTAGTTAATTAATTATTATTTATTATTATTATATTTATATCTACATTTAATATTTTTATATGAATTATATTCATAACACCCTTGTTGAGGCGGAGTCAAGGCTGAGTTAAGGCCGAATTGTCTTAAGGAACAATGAGGAAATTTCAGAGGCTGGAAAGTGTGTGACGAAATGTTCTAAGGTAACCCTACTGTGGGGCCACAAGGACCTGTAAATGAGACCAAGAATCTCAGTGGAGAAAGTTATTGGAAAATCAAAGATATTATATTAGGGTTTGATTCTCCTTTCTTGATAATTACTTGAGTGTGTTGGCTTCTTTTACTTCTTTATATTCTTATCTTTAATCAAGCAATTATACCTACATGAAGATCACAAAAATAAGAGACACAAGATATAGGCACATGCCAGGGCAAAACCCCCCTCGAGGGCAAAACCTAGTCAAGATAATTCTTCCTTTCAATAGTATTCTTTGAGACTCTTCACCCTAGACCAAGACCAGACTTTCCCTCCACACCATGTCAGCCTCCAAGATGTTCGACCCCTTCCAACGACTTTGACTAGGCAATAGTTTCTAGCAACATGCAGCTTCCAGTAGCAGCAAAACCCTAGGAGACTTCAATCTCCCAAATCCGACCACGAAACTGAGAGAGAGAGAGAGACACCAAAAGCTCGATTTTCTTCTTCTCTAGAGATTCCCCCAAACTCACACTCCTTTTCTCCTTCCGATAGTAGACTTCGCAGTTCCCATCTCTTCTAGAGATATCAAATTGCTTGAGAGAGTGAGTGCTCCAAATGAATTCGACCTCCTTCAATATATAGTCTTCTTGTGGGTCAAATTGGGGTCCTTAGGCCGACATGATGTGGAGGACACATAATTCATATTTGACTTGATACAAAACCTTTTTACATTATCCGAAAGCCCAAGAAGGGTCTCTTCGAATGTACAATGACTATATAAACTCAATATTAATCCTAGGAGTCCATAATGGGGATTTAGACTAATATAATGATGACCCAAGCATGAAACCCATGCTTTAACAAGTCATTGTTATAATAATAAAATTTCTTTTCTTTTAGACAATACATACATAATGACTCAAGTACATTATTGAAGACTGAACATAGTTACTTTTTCCAACACTCCCTCTTAACTAGGGAGGTATTCATAATGTACAAATACAATGGAAGATCTCAAACTATATGAAAACATGAAGAACCTTTAGGCACCGCAATACCACGCACTGGATTCCTCACTAGGGAAATCTATCCAACCAATCAATCAACAATTTAGGCACCGCAATGCCATGGACTATATTCTTGACCAAGGCAATCTATTCAACCAGTCACTCAACAATTTAGGCACTGCAATGCCATGGACTAGATTCCTGACCAGGGCAATCTATCCAAGTGGGACTAAGGTGGACTCAAGGTTCAGCTCCTCTAGGTGCCATCAGGCTTACTTACTAATCCAAAATGGATCCAGCTTTGCCTCCAGATCAAATTCTTCAAATGTAGTTGAAAGTAGAATCAAGTCAAAGTGCTTGTCGATACGATTCCAACAATGTGAACGACGCATAAATTCGAGTCCGGATGAAGAAGTTATGGCTAGTCAATGTTTTTGGGAAAATTAAGGCAAAAGTCAAAAAGTCAAAGTCAATGGTCAACGCAAAGTGATGTCAGCAGGACACGTGGCATCCCGGGAACACGCCACTCCTCCTAGATGACATTAGCGGGTGCAGTGACATGGCGACACGTGATTGGATAAAATGGGCCAATCTGGTGCTGACATGTGTTAGCCAGGATTTGCCCAATGTTGGCATGAAATCCAAAAATTTTGTGGTCAAGGGGAGTCGAACCCTTGACCTCCTGGAACTGCCAAGACTTCGTCGGAATCTACTCACTGTTCGAGCTACTAAGGTGCTTGTTAATGGATTTTCTGATTTTGTATTTATGGTTGCGGGATTGGAGGTGCCAGAAAAAAGGGCCGACGACCGGGGTCAACCCCACGGCCATCGGACCCCTTAATTGGTTTCAAAATTATTCCACATGCAACGGGATATGTTAAACGACACACCATATATATCATAACCAAACCACGTATATCACAACAACAACCACAGAGATATATGCTACCCAAAGTTTAATGCGGATATATGTGTATCAATCCATATCAAAACGTCGGAGTGTTGGGCAGGGGTTTCGACCCGCCAACCTCCAACATTATATACCACGCCTTCACGCCTTCGGGCTAACCAAGATGCCATACATTCGGACTTGAAATAGAGCCGAACCAAAATTTTGTTAACCTGTTGCAGAGCTGAACCCGCCAAATCTAGGGTGCGCAGACCGAGGTGGTTTCCACAACACAGAGGGCGTTTTTGTCAGCGAGAGCTTCCAGCTTTTTATAGGCCCTTTACAATGTTCTGTGGCTTTCAGAGGTCTCCAACTATCCTAACCTCCCCCCTTTGGCTTTAACTGTCTGATGGCGTATAAGGACAGAGTTCTCCTTCCATCACGAAAACGGTAATTAATTCTGGTATAACGCTGCCCTGTTAGATAGCTGGTTTGATCGTGCTAGTGAGGCTCAATGACTGTTTATTTATATTTGGTTGCATTGTGATGTGTCCTTCCTCTTTCGGCCATGCTTTCTGGTATTTCGATTCAACGGCCTGACTGTCACAACACTGACAGAGTCAACCACCTTACTCCTTGGGTGATTGATAGGAAGTAGAGTACAAGGTGCATGGGTGGCTGGACGTGCCACACCGGAAGAATAGAGTAATGCTAGAGCGTCGGAGGACAAGCGGGTAGCTGGTGGATGTATTAAATCGGACGGACAGAGTAATGACAGGGTGGTGGAGGACAAGCGGGAGTGATCATGAATGAGGGCCGCTGGATTTGAAGAAATGGACGGAGGAGATCGATCGCAGGAGGCTTGCAGTCTTTGGTGGGAGCGGAATAAGTCTGAGCTGTTGGATCTCGGGTGGACAGATCGGACGACTATCGGGTAGAGGAGATGCTTGGATGATAGAGCTCGGGGGTGGTTCTGTTTGGGTGGTTATGGTCTCTATCGGGCGGTAAGCGGTAAAGGGTAGAGTCCTCTCGATGCCACTCATTGCATGCCACGTAGTGGCGGAGGAGAGAGAAAACCTCCTTTATCGGGTGGGTATTCCTCTGGCTAGTTGCCCGTGCGATATGAGTGATAGCCATTAGATCTGGCATGAGTGATCTAACGGTGAGGATTGATCGAGCATGTCTCGTCAATCGGGTGAAATGTGGGCCGTCGGATTAGTGGGGAGATCGATGGCGGAGGGACACGGAGGTACGGGATGTCCTCGAGAAATGTGCGGAGGGCGCGTATGGGCAGAAAGGTAAGGTTTTCGAGGGTTTTTAGGTTAATTTACTTAAGGTTAAGATGAAAGAGGGTTTCGTTATGATGTGAGGGTCGGGTTAGGATACGAGCGGAATAGAATGTAAGTGGAAGAGTGGGGAAAGTTGGGTGATGGCCCATGTGGGACCCTCTCTAGGACAACAAAGCAGACCATCTCCTTCCTTTAGCCTTCAAAATGGCAACGCTGCACCTCAGGGCTAACACTGGCTCCTTTTGGGGATGAAAGTCTCCCTGTGAGGTTTCAAGAACTGTAGACCACTGCTTTTCCAGTAAAACCAAAATCAAATCTTCCTCCTAGTGTTCCAGTGAGCATGGAGTGTATTTTGCATATAAAAATAAAACTGAAAAACATATTTACAATACCGAGGTTTTAAAGCCTTAAATGAAATAAAGTTTTAAAAACTGCCCATTGACTGGGCTACCAAAAACATCTCCTTCCAGACTGCGTAGAATAAAGGTATTGTTTTGTTGGATTTGAGCGATGACAAACAGACCTGTCCGTAAGGGGTCAAACTTACCATGATTACCTTTCTTTTCCTTAAATGAATCCCGTTTGAGAACCCAGTCACCAACTTGGAAATTGTCCATTTTTGCCTTCCCATCAAAATTTTCTTTGATTTTCTTTTGATGCATTGCTGACTTCTCAATTAGTTGTTCCTTGATCTGCTGGACTTCAACCAAGTCACTCATCCTCCTTGCCATGTCATTTTCTTCATCTAGCTCCTCTTGCAAGAACTTGGCCACAGGAAGGGTCAATTGGATAGGAAAAATAGCCTCAGTACCATACACCAGCTTGAATGGAGAGTTCCCTATGGATTTCTTGGTGGTAACTCTGTCAGCCCACAGTGCAAACTTCAACTTGGAATCCAAGCCATTGCCTTGAGGATAGTATGAGGTAGAATGCACTAATTGAATGCCCATTGATTCACACATGTCCACCAATTCCTTCACTTTGAAAGCTGCTGCATTATCAATGACTAGTTTGGTCGGGCAGCCAAATCTAGTGAAAATATTCCGGTTAAGAACTTCATGACAACGTGGTGATCAACCTTCTTAGAGGGTATAGCTTCAATCCATTTCGTAAAATAATCAGTGGCTACTAAGATCTACCTGTGCTGGCCACTAGAATGTGGATTAATCTCCGCTATGAAATCTAAAGCCCACTGCTGGAAGGGACCATTGCTGCGTATTGGTTTCAGGGGCAGAGATTTCAGCTGTTGTCTTCCTGTAAACCTTTGGCATATGTCACAAGATTTCACAAATGAAAACACATCAGAGAACAGAGCAGGCCAATAATACCCAGCACTCAGGATCTTGTGGGCTGTGGTTTTCCAATAATGATGCCCTCCGCAGATGCTAGAATGAAACTGGTGCATGACTTCCACAAATTGTTCTTTGTCTAGATATCAAGGGGATTCTGGATGGTTCCCTCCAATAAAGCAGGTTCTTATTAATACAAAACTTGGCTGATCTGAGCTTAATGGTCCTGGCCTGACCTGAGCTAAGCCCTGGAGGGACTTCTAGCTTCAACAAGAAATGAGCTATACTGGAATACCACTCACAAGTGGCCAAATTCTCTGCCAACGACTGGTTTTGTTCATGTTTTCCAGCTACTTCCTCTGTTTGCTCTCCATTTGAATTTAAACTCATGCAATTTATGTCCAACAGACTGCAATTTTCCTCAGCCATAAGCTTAGCCAGGCCTTGGCCTTTCACAAGCTTGGTGGGCTCCACCTCTATGTTGAATTCTATGAGAAGCTTGAGTAGCAGAGTCTCCACAGTCTCTAGAAGTTGAACCCCTATTACATTTAGTTTCCAACCTTTTATAGGCCCTTTACAATGCTTTGTGGCTTTCAGAGGTCTCCAACTGTCCTAACCTCCCCCCTTTGGCTTTAACTGTCTGATGGCGTATAAGGACACAGTTCTCCTTCCATCATGAAAACAGTAATTAATTCTGGGACAACGTTGCCCTGTTAGATGGCTGGTTTGATCGTGCCAGTGAGGCTCCATCACTGTTTATTTATATTTGGTTGCATCGTGCTGTGTCCTTCCTCTTTCAGCCATGCTTTATGGTATTTCGGTTCAGTAGCCTGACTGTCACAATACTGATAGAGTCAACCACCTTCCTCCTCGGGTGATTGATAGGAAGTAGAGTACAAGGTGCATGGGCGGCTAGACGTGCCACATTGGAAGAACAAAGTAATGCCAGAGCGTCGGAGGACAAGTGGGTAGCTGGTGGATGTATTAAACCGGACGGACAGAGTAATGGCAGGGTGGCGGAGGACAAGCGGGAGTGATCATGAATGAGGGCCGCTGGATCAGAAGAAATGGACGAAGGAGATTGATTATCAGAGGCTTGCAGTCTTTGGTGGGAGCGGAATAAGTCCGAGCCGTTGGATCTCGGGTGGATAGATTAGACGACTATCGGGCAGAGGAGATGCTCGGACGATAGAGCCCGGGGGTGGTTCTGTTTGGGTGGTTATGGTTTCTATCGGGTGCTCATCATGCGGTAAGCGGTAAGGAGTGGAGTCCGCTTGATTCCACTCATTGCACGCCACGTAGTGGTGGAGGAGGGAGAAAACCGCCTTTATCGGGTGGGTCTTCCTCTCGCTAGTTGCCCACGCGATATGAGCGACAACAGTTAGATCTGGCGGGAGTGATCTAATGGTAAGGATCGATCGAGCATGTCTCGTCGATCAGGTGAAACATGAGCCGTCGGATTGGCGAGGAGATCGATGGCGGAAGGACATGGAGGTATAGGATGTCCTCGAGAAATGTGCGGAGGGCGCGTATGGGTGGAAAGGTAAGGTTTTCGCGGGTTTTTAGGTTAGTTTACTTAAGGCTAAGGCGAGAGAGGGTTTCGTTATGATGTGAGGGTCGGGTTAGGATACGAGCATAATAGAATGTAAGTGGAAGAGTGGGGAAAGTGGGGTGATGGCCCGTGTGGGGCCCTCTCCAGGACAACAAAGCAAACCATCTCCTTCCTTTAGCCT
>APFE031716155.1:0-20310 GCA_000404065.3 Pinus taeda
TATGATAAGGTTGTTCATCCTAGGGTTTTCTCTGAAGGCAACCTTGTCTTGGTTTATGACCAAGACAAAGATGTCTTGGGGGCAAGCAAGTTGAAATCTATGTGGTACGATCCCTTCATTATTAAAAAGTTCTTGATAAAGGGAGCATATGAGATGGTTGATTTTGAGGGAAACAAATTGGTGGAGCCCAGAAATGGGCTCTATCTTAAAAAGTATTTTGCTTAGGCTTTGGCCTAGCATTTGCTTGGTTGTAAATATTGTATATTTGTGCATATCTATCTATCAGTTTCGTAGTGATGTCGATATTTTTGATCTTCTTTGGCAGGTATTGATGGACGATTTGATATATCTCAAGTTCGTCAATGGTGCTAGTAGACACACCCAGAACCTTGCTTCTGTGGCTTGGGTGATTTATATCCATCCAGTCAATTGTTGGTTTCAAGAGGCGTATGTATAGGTCCTACTTCAAATAATGTTGCCAAATATATTGTTTTCATTAATTTACTATCTGAGGCAATATCTCTTTGTATTGATTCATTAGTAGTATACTAGGATTCGCAACTGGTAATATCTCAATTAAACAACATCTACTGTGTGAAAGATCCTTATTTATATCGCCAATTTCTGAGAGTGCATTTATTACGAAGATCATTTATTTATATCACATTTATTCATATTCCACGATCAGAAAATTTATTTGCAGATTCAATCGCTAATCAAGCATTAGATTGGCACATAAATGATTCATCACATTAAAAATAAAAAAAAATAATTGAAGAGTCATCTGTATATATATGATCATCACAGTGAAATCATCGGTACATAGATAAACGTTTTATGTTCAAAATAATATACAAAATTGGGACAAAATCATCCTACAAAATTATGTCTTATGCCCATAGTAATGTCTAATCAAAATATTTGATCATCCATAAGTTTATATCTATCGGTCATGCTCAAGGTGAGAATCATAGAAGAAGATGATGGCATTTTCCACCCTTTGGAAAAGTCGCACCCAATCATGTGGCACTCCTACCATATGCCTTTGTATCTCTTCCCGAAGGTCTTATATGGTTGCCATAGATACCTGGTGAGTCAGTCTCACCAAGTTTCTTTGTACATCATGAAGGATCCTTTCGGTCTCAGTTGTGGCCCCCTCCACGTCTCTTCTGCGATGCATGTGCCTAGGTAGACCCATGGGTCTTATTGGTCCAAGATCTGTGTCATGATCAAAATAATTTTGTAAGTATTTGACTCATCAAAAAATATTTTCAATTTATTTATACTTAAAATCTAAAAAAATTTAAAGCATTTCAAAAATTAAAAACATTTTTACTTATGGCTCCTCACGTTGCATCTGGTGGCAACACCAGATCTGGGTCTCCTTTGAAATCCATGGCAACGTAGGGGTATTCCTCAATAGCTATGACTTGTTGTTCCCACCAGGAGAAGAACTCATCATCAAAAGTGTTTCTAGGGACCTCACCAACCCTAGTCTCTTCATCAGATCAGCCCATTTGCCCATTCGAGGATCCCTCAAGTTGCTAATGGTGGAAAATACGTTGGGTAGTAGATATGTACATAGAGCTTTGTGTTCCTTGGGTAGTAGATATACACTGAGGCTCCTTCTAGTTCTTCCCATCAAGATGACCTTCTCTCCTCTCCAGGAAAGACCAGTGATAAAATAGACATCATATATTTCTACTCTTAGAGACATTTGGTCAATGATGAAGGCATATTATTCCAGATCCCAATAATGGATCAGCATCTCTAGTAATTTGGTGTTTGCCTTCATGTTTGGCATCTTGAAAAATTTTAATAAATCATATCCTCTTAAAGAATCTAACGCCATTTGATCATCCATCACTTCATTGTCAATTGCACTATGTTCCCTTTCTCTCCATGTGATAGACGTCTTGCAAAGAAAATGTTTTTTTATTATTATAAATTGTGCTTTAAATTTTCAATATGCGGACACGCGGGTTCACTATATACATAGTTACATATAGGTTCATTTTATACGTGAGTCTGTCATGTCCAATCTGCAGGCGCGCAGGGAAAAAAAATTTAAACTATTTTTCTACAGTGAAATTTTCGAAAAAGATATTTGAAAAGCAATAAAATTCATCTAAGAACTATTTAGGATATTACTTGGATAGTTGAAGGCTGAACTGATGAACAAATTGGATGGATTAAGGTTGCTTGATTTTTTTCTCTAGAGCTCCTTCACTCACTTGTTCACAATACAAATGAAAAATTGTAAGTCAAAAGGTCTTTATATAGGTTGACATGTAAAAATCATTTTTTTCAAAAATTCACATTTTCTTTGCAAAACTTTATGAGCTTTGTAACCTATTTTGCTTGGAGTGTTGGGATGGGTCATTTTTTCAGGACACTTTGGAGATTTTGAGACTGCTTCAATTCCATGATCGCGGACCCATCATGGCAAGTATCGGTTTTCACTAACATATAGGTTAGGGGATATCATTTTCCATTTCATTTTGCATATTGGCCTCCATATTGCGATATCTTGGCCATAGGGTCGGCCCCATCATGTCTTGGTTCTTAAACCATTTTCACTCGCCAACTTATAAAATCATGACATGATGGTAGAGCCAACCTTTACATGGTCATCTTAGTTATATTCTTGCTAGCATATGTTGTTGATGTTGCTATTCTGCATAGGATCGGGAGTCCTCTTTAGTACCACCATGACTTTTGCGATGAAGCTTTATTCTCCTTCTTATTTGTTATCTTTATGGCTTTATACCCTAGAGGCTCCCACATATTGAGTTATACGATTTCATTGCATATTGATTATATGTACCTTTTGGCCTTAAGCAGACTTCACTTGGACTCGCGTATAAGCCAATTTTTGACCATGTCTTTCTGCAAAATCACCCTTGCAATCACTTAGCCTCTACAACTTGACACCTTTTTCCCATGGAAAGAACATTCCTTTGAGTGTCGTTGACCAATTTTGTCACCTTTCATTGAGCATAGGAATGTTCCCTTCCTAGGAACTAGTGCATCTGTACTTCGACATTCATTCTTTCCATTGTATTATAGCCATTCTTTTATTCTTTTTCGGGCTTTCTAAATATGAAAAAGACAAAAAAAAAAAAGTAAATATTCCAAAAAGAGTGGGAACGGGACATTACTTCCATGATTTATGGCAGCTAGAATCAGTTGTGTCACCCTTGAACAAAGCACTCAAAATTAAGTCTTTCCTCCATTGGAATGGGCTTTAGTTTGACTTAGGAGAGCCTTAACCTTGTTATTGATTCAGTACTCCTCTAGTTGGTAGTCTCTCCCAATCATATGGAGAGTTTGTTTGTGCCTCTTGCATGACAAACTTATACAAACTTATCATATGCTGCCATATTGTCACATTTGATTCGTGCTTTTGTTCAAGGGAAGTAAACCTGAATTGGCCTTTCTACAGTGTCTCTTGACTTATTTTCAGTCGGCCATTCCTGGTTGTCAGAATCATGTTCAATATCACATAAGCTATTTTGTCCTTTTCTCGTGCTGGTTTGAGAAGGTCTCCATTGAATTCTTACTAGAGTGCCTTGCTCTTATCGACTATGACAAATTGCTCTAAGAATAGACCTAGAGCTACACCCTAGCTCTATTTCCATCATTGATAGGTGACCTTGTGCTCAGCATCGATCAGTATCATGGGTCTTTGACTGAGTGGTTTCCCTTGTGTTCGACATCAACTTTCATTATCACACACTGGGATCCATGCAGTACCTTGGTTTCCATTTCACCTCATTAGTGAATTCCTTGCCTTCGTGTCAGCTTTCATTATTGGTTGGTACAAAGGGTTTCTGTTGTGCGCTAGCTACATCTTGTGTACACTGGAAGCATGCTTCGGTTTGGTGACTGCATCTTTCTTCGCCTAAATCCTTCTACATTATTGGCCTATGGGTTACACTCGTGATGGATTGATGAAGGATGCCTTAATGCCTTCCTTCCAGTAGATATTTTCCCATCAACTTCAACTCATTGCTCTGGGAACAAGGTCTAGAGCCCATTTGGTAGTACCTTAGGGTTTGCAGTCATCAGTGGAAGATTCCTTAGCTTTCAACAGTGGGAATACATCATTGTCTCCTGATTGATAGATTATTCCAAGTGTTTGAATTTAGATCTTTTATTCGCACTTGTTAGATTCTAATGGGTACCTTGCCTCTCATCATCATTATCAGTGAGTAGTCTCACATTTATTAATGGTATACATCAATGACCGGTAATAAAATGATTTCTCACATGGTCGACTTCAGATCATTTATTCCCATTGTATAGAAATGTACCACGGCAGTCAATGAAGACCTCGAGTTTGCATCAGCATTTGTTGATTTACTTGCCAGTTCCTCTTGCTTCTGCTAGTGACACCATCTATCTTGTATGTTGCAGTTCATCACAACGACATCCTATATGTTGGCACCCAAGTTGCATGCAGTACCATTTGTTCCACTATTTGACTTGGTACTTTTTGGATCAGCTTTATGACCCAAGTGATCATCTTTCTACTTCAGCATCATTGATTAGTTATTTATATGTGATATTGTGACATGTACTTCTATGGATATGATCAGATGATCCACTATGTACTTTCAGTTATTTTATACTTGTATACATATTGGGTTTGCTTTTGTATTTGATATGCAGACATGCTTTATTATCTCTAAGCATGGGTATTCCCTTCTCAAACAGTGGCTTTCTTTCTGATCTCTTCCACTGGATTGGCAGTCTAAAATCTGGTGAACTCCTCTCAAGTCCTCACATGATTCTTTCTATACACTTAATACATTGTGGCCACCATATACCCCTTCTGACCTCATATATTAGGGGGCATTTGATATAACACCATTTACCACCCTTGGTAGATTTGATGCTCTATGATATGGCCTAGGGCAACCCTTCCCTACCAAACTTGATCCATTTTCTAAAAAACAATATTTTAAATCATATATGTGATTATTCTCTATCTAAAGTGCATGTACATGCAGGTTAGCATATACCCAACCCGTGCATATGTGTTAAAATAGTAAAAAATATATAATCTCCCTTAATATGGGCAGGTTTTATGGGTTTGACAAGATACCCACCTGCTATAGCCTGTGGCCCAACTGTCTCCCAACTGAACAAAAAAAGGGGGGGGAAGGCCTAAGGTAGGAGGAGGAAGGATTAGATATTGATATTATAGTCAATTACATCCCTGATCAAGTCTAAAGATATCCATGTGCCTTCTGCACTCCCGGTCATAGGAAACCCATGTTTCCTTCTTGAGATGTTCATCATCCCTTCGTGAAATCCTTGTGTATACTTATGGAGGAGGATTGTTGAGGCCTGGGCATGATGGATCTGGAGGATGGTTTCACTTGGACCTGGCAGATGACTCAGGTCGTAGTTCTTCTGTATTTTCTTTAACTTACATTAATAAAGAGGTGTTGTTTTATTCCTGATGATTATGGTCTTTATGCATTAACTTATGTCATGATTTTCTTACAAAATCTCACGTTAATGCTTATTTGCTTACATACTTATATGATCTAACCTTGATATCATGAACATTATTTCAGTTATTTTTGGTGTATATTTTTTTCCTTGAATGAATTGCAAGTCTTAAAGCGCAAGAAAGAAGCAGAAGGTTTGAACCCTATGGGAATGACCTCAAACATAGGACCTACGGGTAAGACCTTATGTACCAAGTTTAACTATTTAAGTATTAGGATTTCTTGTTTGAGTGTCTATTTATGTTGTATACCCTCTTCTCTGTTGGGGTTCCCAACCCAATACCCTAGGGTGATTCTACTCGAAACAGATTGTGTTCAGAAATCATGAAGGACATTATGAATTCAAGGTGATGCCATTCAAAGTAAAAAATTCCCCAGCTACAATCCAAACAACTATGAATGACATTTTTCATCCATACATATGGAAGTTTTTATCAGTTTTATTTGATGATATCCTAATCTACAGCAAAACCTAGAGGATCACCTCAACCACCTAGTGGAAGTACTTTCCTTACTAGAAAAAAAAAAATCAATTCTGTGCAAAATTATCGAAGTGTACTTTTGGTGAAAAGGAAGTTGAATACCTTGGTCACATGATATCCAAGGAAGGATTCAAGGTATACCCGAGTAAAATCAAGGCAATCAAAGAGTGGCCAAAGCCAAAAAATATATCAAAACTAAGAGGGTTTTTGGGATTAATAGGATATTATAGAAGATTATCAAAAAATATGCACACTTGATTTCACCCCTATCAAACTTGTTAAAGAAAAATTTCTTTCAATGGGATAGAAAATAAAAAGAGTGTGTTGATACATTAAAAGAAGTAATTTCATATACCCCAGTACTAGCAACCCCATATTTGTCCAAGCCCCTTGTGGTAGATTGTGATGCTTTAGGGTTCGGAATTGGATGGATGGATGTCTACAAAATAATGAAAATGGATGGAGAATCCATGTTTGACATGGAAAATATTACATAAAATAGGGAAGGATAATGTAGTCACTAGTGAACTTTCACAAAGAGATGAGGATATAACAACATGTGCTACATTATTGGTAGTTCCTGACTGGTTAGATGAGATTCAAACTAAATATGCCAAAGATCTAGACTCTTGCTATATTAATGAAAATGTGGATCAAAATTAAAAATTTGAAGGGTAAAAGGATATATTATGGTATAAAGGTATAATTTATCTAATCCTATTCTCCAAAATTAAAATGAAGGTTTTAAGAAAAGCACATTGTTCATCAGCATCAGGACATGTCAGTTTCTTCAAACCATACTATAGTACTTGTTAATCATTCTATTAGAAGGGAATGATTAAAGTTATTCAAAACTTTTTCATTGAATGTGATGTCTATCAAAGAAATAAAAATAAGAATGTGCTAACCCTCGGATTACTTCACCCTTTACACATCCCAAATTAGAATTGGGAGGAAATCTCGATGGATTTCATCAAATGGTTTCCTATGTTTGACGGAAAGGAAAAAATATTCATTGTGGTGGATAGACTAACCAAATATGCACATTTCATGGTAGTTAAGAAGACTAATTCAACATAAAAAACTGCAAGAGTATTATATAAAAACATCTATAAATTACATGTCATCCCAAGGGTCATTATCAGCGATAGAGACATAAAATTTAAAGGGAATATCTCGAAGGATTTTTGTAACCAATTTGGGATATCCCTTAACGTGAGTTAATCTTATCATCCATAAACGAATGGACAACAACAACAAAAAAATAGTGAATAAGTGTTTAGAAATGTATCTTTGTTGTTTTATAACATATAAGAAAAATAAAAGGTCTCAATGGTTATATTTAGTTGAATAGTGGTACAACACCACCTACTATACATCAACTAAAATGGAGGGCATTTTCAAGATGTTATGAACCTCCCAAATGGAATGAATTTGCATTAAGTGACTCCAAGGTTCAAGAATTGAAGAACCAATTGGAAGAAAATCATTAAAATATTGAAAGAAATTTTAAAAACAACTACTAATCTCATGAAACAACAAGAAAATTAGCATCGTGTAATTAAAAAAATGAGTGAAGTGGCTTATGGGTTAAAATTACCATATAATTGTTATATTCGTAATGTGTTCCATGTATTGTATCTTAGAAAATTCTAGGGTGGAATCAATTAGTTAAAACAGAATTACCCAAAGTTGATGACGAAGGAAAAATCATTTTAGAACCAAAAGGCATTCTCGCTACCAAGGAAAAAGTACTATGTTCTAAAAATATTATAGAATGCCTCATTAAATAGAAAAATCCTCCAGAAGAATATTCTTCATGGGAAATATAAAATTTTCGACAATAACAGCCATCATTACCCATGCTTTAAGGACAAAGAATTTCTAAGGGGGTGGCAAGGTTACGAATATAAAAATAAATAAATAAATAAATGATAGATATTAATTAAGTGGTAATTAATAAAAGAACCAGTATAAATATTACTTACTAAAATCAAGAGTCATGTACATTCAAAATATTCTCATGACCAGTCAATGCCTATTTAGGCACACTGTCGCAAGAAGTTGTATCATCAATTAATTCATTCAATAAGAAATAAAATACATATATATTTTTACACATCAATGTTATTCTACTACATAAAACACCAAATCCAGTGAAAGTTAAAGAACCTAATTCTACTCATTAGATTGTTTCCCATTGCAATATTGAAGTAATTGAGGATTTGTCTCATACTTCATTTACTTCTTAGAGAGATGCATGGTTCACATGACCACAGAAACTTCTTTGAATATTTCAATGAAAATGTAAATAGTATAATGTACTTTGTAAATAAATCAAATCTAAAACCTTCCAAGTTGGCATCATTAGGCTTAAACTGCCAAGATTCCTGGATTTTATTTTGCATGATGTGCTCTATCTTTGGAAGATAAGAAGTAACTTGTTGTCCCTTGTGCAAATTCAAAAATAAAGCCACTCCATTCATATATTTAATGTAAAAGTATAAATAAGGAAGGATTTCAACAAAATTGTTGTCATGACTGGAGTGGTGGATGAAAGATTGATTAAACTAAAAGGGACATCTACTCATGCACATGTTTTTGCATACCTTTCTCACCATAATGAGGATACATTGTCATCTAATATTATATGGAATGTTATATTTGGACATATTAATTATGAAAACCTTGGTTTACTAAAAAAGAGTGGTGTTTCTAGTTTGCCTACTATTCCTAGGAAATTGATGTAATGTGATGCATGTATCCTTGTAAATAATAACAAACAACCTTCCATGATTCCACTTCTATATAACATAGAAAACTTGGAATGATACATTCTAATTTGCGTGGCCCCATGTATGTACAAATAGAAATAAACATATAATGACTTTTATCTATGATCACACCAAGATGTATTTGGTGTACTTGTCGAAAAATAAATCTCAATATTTTGAAACTTATAAACATTTCCTAGTATGGATTCATAATGAAAATTAAGGAGAATATATATCTAATTAATTTGAAAAATATATTTTACAACATGGGATTCAACATCAAACCACATATCCATATAATCCGCAAAAAAATGGTGTAGTTGAAAGAATGAATAGGACTATCTTAAATATGGTTCATTCCATGATGCTTTTCAACAATGTAAAGTTGATGTTTTGGTTGATGTGGTTCTATGAGTAGTATATGTGAAAAAAAAGGTGTCCATCTCATGCTCTTATAAATACGACTCCTTACAAAATGTGGTATGGCCACATTCCTTCCATGAGGCATCTTAAAGTATTTGGTTCCACCTATTATGCATTGAATCTTATGGAGCAAAGAAACAAGCTTGATGCAAGGAGTTGGAGGTGCATCTTCTTGGGGTATTAAATTACCAGCAAGGCATATCATCTTTATGATGAGGTGAACAAGAAATTTATTCTTTCTAAAAATGTATTATTTATTTAATCTTCCAAAATTTACAAATTCTTGAGCAATAACTTGATCGTCTCGATAGATTCACTCATTTTGATACATATCATGAATTTGATGATGAGATTCCATAATTTGGAGTTGGAATCCCCATCTTATATCAATTTATGGAAACTACTTTTAAAGAACCATCTCTTGAATTCCCAACCACTTCATCAGATCAGGAAGATCCTTTGAATGATGTGATTTATAGGATTGAAACGTTGGAACTTGATGCAATACTCATGGAGAAACCTAGAAAATATTAGAAATGTCCACGAAAATGGCTCATCAAAACACTTGAAAGTGTTCATCTTGATGACGTCGAAAACATGGGAACTAGAGGTTTGACTAGATAAGATGGAGGTGATATACATAATTCTAATTCAAGTGATGTAGATGATATGGATATTTCATATTATTTTGAATTGAATCTATCTAATAACCTTTAAACAACTTCCTTTGAAGACGTTACTTCTCATGATGAGTGGGAAGACGAAATGTAGGAGTAGGTTTTTTTCATCAAGAATGGGACGTGGAAGTTGGTGGACCCTTCATTCATAACCAAACAAATTGGTTACAAGGGGGTCTACAAGAACAAGTAAAAATTATATGGCTCACTCGATAAGCTCAAAGCGAGGGTCATGGAAAAAGGATTTGTGGAGACTTTCCCCCATAGCAAAATGGGCTATCATTTTCACTCTCTTTTCCTTGGCAGAACAAAATGAATGGATAATCCATCAAATGGATGTAAAGACTACTTTCTTGAATGGAGACTTGGAAGATAATGTCATTGTGTCTCAATCATAAGGTTTTGTTTTGAATGGAAAAGAAATGTGGCGTGTAAACTCATCAAATATTATATGGCCTAAAGAAAACATTATAAACTTGGTATGAAAATTTATCTGAGAAACTTCTGAAATTGAATTTCAAGAACTTTAATCTTCACATAGCAACTCTCTATGTCAAGAAAGTTAAAAATTGTTGTATATCTTCTAGTGTGTGTAGATGATTTGTTGATGAGAGGGAACAATGAAAATCTATATTGCATCCATAAATAAAGAGTTGAATAATGGCTTTGAGATGGCATATTTGGTACATCTTCACTACTACTTAGGAATTGAAGTGAAAAAACATTCAAACTACATATTCATCTCCCAAAAAACTACATTAGAGAATTGTTGAACAAGTTTGGCATGGATGAATGTAGCGCTCTTTATACTCCAGTGGAATGTAATTTTGTAGATAATCAAAAGAAGGGAATGAATTTGAGGATGCAACCAAGTAAAACTAGTTTTTGGAAAGTATTATCTTCCTTACCACGACTAGACTAGATATTTCATTTGTTATTGAGATTCTTTTCAGGTTTATTTACAAACCTTGTGAAGGAGATTAGTTTGTTGCAAAAAGAGTTCTAAATTATTTAAAGGGAACTCAATACTTTGGCCTTAAATATTCATAGGTAAATGACTTCATCTTGTTTGGATATTTTGATTTAGAATTGATGGAGATAAATAAAATGGAGTATCAAATTCATGTTATCTCATGAATCTTGTATCAATGATTGTCTCATAAATTGTGAAGCCATTGTCTAGTTCCCTTATTACAAACACTCTAACCATTTCGTTATAATAAAATGGTTGAGAATTGGGATGGATTTCAAAGTGTGAGGGGGGATATTGCTTGGGAAGATGGAGGAAGTTAGTTATTAATTACATTCATGGAGGTTGGTTAGTATGCCTTCAATATTCTAAATACCTCATTGATTTCAGCTGAAGAAAAAGGATGAGAGCCATACTCCTTGGAAAAATATATAAGAAAAGAGGACAAAAATTGAATGAGGAGCCATGTTCGTAGGGAGATCGTCTTGGGAAAGTGCACGACCACAAAACTACATATGGTTGCAATGGAATTATGGACGGATGTGAAGACACTTCTCGCAAAAGGGGATAACATGGTGAAGGTGAAATGGGCCAACGTAATTTGGAGTTTGAACAAATAAAAATGAAATTCAAGAAAGAATGTGAGGATGAATTCATTCAATCATGAAAGGGCACTAGACTCAATCAATGAAGGGGGCATGGTGATTCGGTGAAGGAGAGAAGGGGTGAAAATTCCTCAAAAAAAGGAGGAACAAGAAAAGATAATACATAAAGAGAGATCAAGAGGAGGCAGTTCACTTTGGTGATAGCCAATTTGAAGAAACCTAGAGGGCTTGTTGGATGAGAATCACAAAGAAGTGCCTTGCCTAAGGAATGATGAAATCACTAGAATTGGCATGCCTTATGAATGAATAACTCACTATGAAGCTTTTGGGTTGATGAACCTACTAACCAAGAGAGAAACACCTAGGTACTTAGGGGGTTAATGAACCAACAGGTGTAGCCTTGGGGTTGACAACGACGATGCTTTGTTTCACTAATGAACTACATGGAGAAGTGTTTTCTATGCTCCTATAGTAGCTTATCCAACTAATGAACCTTCCCATGATCAAATGAAACTCTTCTCTTGAAATCAAGTTTTGGTTCCATGTGCTTGTAAAGACCCATGTGTTGATGTTAACTGAGTTAAAATCCATGTGGTATAATAGTAGAGAGTTGTTGAGAACATATGAGGGAAATGGATCCCTATTTACTATATTTGACTTCCTAATTAGTTGATGGGTAGAGGTGGATTGACCTATAGAGACCTTTTTTCAGTTAGTAGCATTGGTTTTCATTCCTTTGAGCACTCTTACTTAAGCTTTAGAATCTAGCTCAAGGGTGATTAGATACAAGAAATATTTTAATGCAACCCAGTCTAAGGTTGGGTGGAGAGTCAAAGTCCCAATCTTAGTTTCCAGGTGCTTCATTATAAAATAAGTGATTATTATGCTCTATGTGCAAGTGAAATCTATACATATGCTTTTAGTTTTATTCAAATGGCATTGTGAATGTGAGGAATGTTTATTTCTTGTATGGACAGGGAATGTTGATTTCCTGTGTAATTTTTTTAAAATTTTTCAAATTCCTATGTCTATTTAATGCTTATGATAAAGCTAACGAATATTATTTCATTGTGTGAAATATGTGGAATGTCAATTTCTTATGTTATTGAGGAGGAAATATTTATATACTATACAAATAATGAGAAACGATCATTTCTATGTGTTTTTTGAATGGATAATACTTGTGTTTATTTATGAGCATGAACTCTATCTAACTTCCCGCGTAAGAGATATGTTCCATATATCTATTTATTTGGTTGATTTTTGTATTAAAGGATTTTCTCGAGCATGCCCTTCATTAAGGAATTTGTTTATAGGAAGCATATATTTCTCTTACACATTATTGACTAAGATGAGTTGAATCCCATAAAATCTTAGGAGATATAGGCCACAATGGTGAGCTAAGGAAGCCCCAATTCATGTAATTATATACATGTATAGGATCTAGAAAGTAGGCTATATATTTGAAATTTCTTATGAAGTTTTAATCGAAATCACAAGACACAAACCTACACCACTGCTTTGTGGACATTAATTCACAATTTAGAAAAAAAATATCACACATGCAAGAAGAAATAACACACATGTAACAAGTATATTTTTCTAGGGAAAGCAATCTTCTAAAAACCCCAATTCCTACTTACATTAATCAAATAAATAGATATTTATTACAATTTCTTTTCTAAATTGAACTCACACTGCAAGTGCAAAACCTATCTCTCTACTCACTGAATGCCTCTGACCCAAAATTAGTCAAATTTTGCCTCATCTTGATCTCTTTTCTTGTGTTGTTCCTTGAGGAATCATCCCCTATTATTTAGGAAATTCCTCTAATTGAATTTTTCAATTCCTTAGGTTGATCATCTGACTACATGCAACACTTGCACACTCAAGACTAGCCTTACACTACCTTGGAATCTCCACCTCAATTAGATAACTTTAATTCTCTACATGCACTAGCTATTTTTGGTTGATTAATCAGTTAACTGGACAATCATTGAGTTTAACTATGTTGAAGAATCTAGGGCATGTATAATTACAATTATTCTTCGATACAGGATAACAATTTGTGAAGTATTTAAACCATTTTATTAACTTGATGTTTACTTCATTATTAGCATGTATATGTTAACTTCTTCAAACTATTATCAAAACAAAAGAGACATGAACACAAATGTTTTGGCTTTCTATCAAGGCCAAAACCTCTCCCTTTTGCAGAGGAAAACCCATGTGTAAATTCTTCTTATAGGGATTCCATTGACGAATACCAATACCATGACCCTTCCACACTGTGCCTCTCCAAGACCAAGATATCAATCCTCCTTTCTGTTGTTGCTAAGATCATCCTCATTGTTGCACCGTTGAAGCCCTCACTTTGCTTCTTTATCATATCCATGAGATATACCTGAAATTTTGATCTCCATTATTGTACTTTAACTAAGATTATCATCACATCAACTGTGAGCATGTCAAGGGTGTGTGTCTAGACTATGATTGCAACAGTGGAACTTTATTCTGATACAGTGAGGGTTTTGAGCTCCTTTTCCATTATATATGTACAGGAACTATTGAGATATAAGTCCACTAAGACTGTGGTAACGTTCCTTCTTATTCTGAGATTGTCTCTAAGATCATGATACCCATCGAGAGACATCAAGTTATAGTTCTCACTGAGGTTTTATATTACTGTACTTCTACTTAACCACAAGTGCTTGAGCCATTGTACTTGTTAGGGTCCTATACTAGTAGGATTCATAATTTTGAATTGGCTATGGTTAGTCTTGTACTGTTGTACATACTTTTTCTTTTTGCAAAAAATTTTGACATATTAAAAATAAAAAATGTAAAGAGAGTGTCCTAAAAGAATAATCAAAGGACTAAAAGAAAGAAAAAGATCAAAAAGATATAAAAAAATATGAACCCCAAAAAAAAAAGATAAGAATAGATCATGAAAGTATGCAAATTCAAATGCCACTACTTTTTACTTTACTTTGTAAATAAAATTGTGTGCAACTTGTCAAAAAATGCCACAATCCATGATGGTCAAATAGTTTAACCTTGATTCATTCATGATTTAAATTTCATGTTGATAGATAGAGAAGAAAGATCTAGCAAAACTGTTTAATATTGGAATATCAATAGTTAGGTAGAGGGTAATAATGATCTCATCAGTTCAATCTGATCCATTGGAAGTTATAAGGTTAGAATTAGATAGTTTACTTATCAAAGAAAAAGAAATAAAGGGTCAACATGCTCAAATGCACCCAATGAATGAAGAGAAAATGCCAGGTAAGTAAAGGGTAGGTAGAAGAAGTTTTGCAATTGCACAAGGTTGATAATTCAAAAGCACCTTCATCATGCTTAATCCTATGTTTCATGTGAAAGACAGAAATGTAAAAAGAACCAGGGAAGAAGGTTCTAGCTCTGGAATGGATACTACAGATGACAGGTTTGAAATAGCCCAAGCTTAATCTTGTAACTAAGCAATAGGACACCATAAAAACAATTGAAATCATTGATACTGACACAATGGTTGAAAAGAGTAAAGGTCTAGAAGTTTCAAAGGAAACTCATCAACCTTCTACCTTAAATACTCAAATTATTGAAAAATAGCTTAGTATTGAAGTCTCTTCATCCAACAAACCAGTGGATAAAGAGAAGGATATAAAAGAGAAGCACAAAGAAATCAAGTTGAGGAATGAGGCATTAAAGGCTGAGACATATGCTCATTACTTCAAACAGACACCTACCAATCAGAATAGAGTAATGTTAGCCTTTTACATTAAAACTAGTAAAATGCAAATGACCTTTATGCAGCCTACAGTCTAGTAACCTAGATCGTCAATAGACTACAGGAAGATAGAGTTTGAAGTTTTGGCCAGGAATGTTCACCCTATTGATCAAATTTAATTCCATAAGAAGGCAGGTGAAATGATTTACTCTATAATGACTAACAAAGCAATGAGTGTGCACAAGCTTCAAAGTTCTCTAGACAACATCACAACACAGTTTAAGCTAGAGAAGGCATTGTCATAGGCCAAGGATAACATAATCAAGTCACTAGAAGACTTGGTAATTGAAATTGGATATAATCCAAATGATATCAAGGTTGCAGAAAAACTAATAAAGAAGAAAAATGAGGATATTGCTGCTTTGAAGAAACAACTAAAGTTGCCTCATTCTAAACATCCACAGACCAAGGAGGTCCCAGAGAAACAAACCCAACAAATGAAATGATGTATCTCATTCTTCAATTAAATGCTCAATTGAAAGAAATGGAGAATGAATTGGACAGTTTAATACAGCTAAAACAAGCCAGCCTTGAGACAGCTACTACCAATGCTATCCCTAGAGTTACTGCAACAGTTCCTTCAACTATGGCAGCTTCATTGGTCCCAATAACTCCACTAGCTATAGCACTTCTAGCTACAACAGCAACTACATTAGCAACAGGTTCAATAACAGCAGCAGCTCATCCAAGTGAGGAAGCAAGTAAACTGGTCAAAGCCATGGAGGGCATGTCCATTCATACCACTAAAATAAATAGACTTAAAGAATAGATAAGAAGTCTAGAGGATGAGAAGAGACTGGCTCAAATTATGCATAAAAATGAAGTACAAAAGTTAAACAAGCTTACTGAACTTGGAAAAGGAATTAACAATGAAGGAGCCACTTGCCCAAGCAAAAGAGCATCTATGGGCCAATATCATTGACTCTGTCAATGATATTTGGCCATCTATACAAGTTATCTTTGAACAAAATGATTTAGTCAAAGAGGTTGGTGAAGCAATTCAAAGAGTTAAGGTCGAACTTGGAAATATGCCAGAAGAAGCCTCAAGAATAATCCAATTCCTTAATTCAAAGAATAAATATGAATTACAGGAGCTTAACATAGCTGACAGGATTGGCACTATACTAGAGGTGAAGAAAGTAATAACCAAGAGGAACTTGATGATGAAACTTGAGGACAAATGCCAAACCATGGAGCTAGCTATAGGCAGGTTCACGGTCAAATTTGATGCTTTGAGGAAGAAAGGTCTACCAAATCTGTTGGTAATAAATGACAAGTTAATGCCACATGAAGACTATAACAAGAAAATCAGAGAAGTGGCAAGGGAGCAAACCAATAGTTCCTCTATGAAAGGGATGCCTATAGGAAAGGTTCTTTACCAGAATTTTGAGAACCTCTTTTACCTCCAACATGAGGTAAAATATCTTTTTGTAAACAAACCCACCTTTGTAAAATACATAAACGCTGATGAATTCTACATAAGAATGGTAAATATTAAATTACCAGATATAGAGAATTGGGAAAAACTAAATGATTTATTATGAAGATGCAAGGTAAATAGTGGATACGGAGCGGTGAAAGAAAAGTAGTAGGTCAGCTAAGTCAAAGAGTATCAGTCAAAAGGCAAAGTTAAAGGACAGCCAGCATAAAACAACAGCAAAGGAGAAAAAGCAGCAAAAGATCTAACAACATAGCCAAATAAGCAGGGATAGCTTACAATAGTTACATATCTGTCTCTATCTTCTTGCATGAAGATATTTCTTTTTCCTTGAATAATTCCTAAAACAGTTAGGGATATTTTGTAATAAGTTTTTGTATAAATACTTCACAATTCGAAGTATAGAGGGTGGATTGCTTAACATTTCTATAGTTGTATTGATATGAAACCTAAAATTTCATTGTACCATTTTTTCAAGTCAGCAGACTGGAATAAGCAATAAAGGCATTGCATTACAGGATTCATATGTTGGGCCATTTTAGTGAAGTATTTTTTGTTTTTCAAATTGTTATCTTCTTAAGTGTTTCACATCCTTGCATGTTATCTAAATTGAATGAAATAATTAGAATATTATTACAGAATTTGTTTAAGTACACTCTGTCCTGAACAGTTATTCATTTTAATGTTTTCTTTTGATATCCAAAGTAGGGAATCCTTCATTTCTCCCTTGTTTCGATTGACCTCTATCATTTCCCTCATTATTCAGTTTTAGGAATCCTTAACTGCTCCTTAACCCTGATTGAAAACCACTTCACCATCCAGCCTAAAAGGTCTTAATTTACTCAGCTACCTTGCCCTGTAAAAATTATCTTTAGAACTTGATTCAATCTTGTTTTCTTGACACTTGACCCCATAGCCTAATGGTAAAGGACATCCATCTATAGTATACCTAAGGGGATAATATGGGGTACAGAGGGAGGTACTCAAGGGAATAATGTAATAATGGGATGGGCCATAGTAATAAATAAGGTGGTTAACTTGTATCATGTAAGGGACCACAAGTAGTTAGCAATAGTGTAATAAGCCCATGGTATTAAATAGATGGTATTGAGGGAACCATGGTAATGACCCATGGTATTGTATGCATGAGGCCTATATAGAGGCTAGAGACTCCCCATTGAGAGATGTCAAGGATTATTGTATGAACATGCATATGGCTTGTGGAGTGTTCTCCTTCCTTAAGGAGTGAATGTGTGGTGTTTCCCTACTTTAAGGGTTTGATCAATAAAGAGAAGCAATTATATATTCAGATCTTGTTATTTTTGGGTATATTTCTATTATCTTATATTTTCAGATCAGAAATATAACAAGTGGTATCGGAGCACTTTCTTAGGCGAAGAAAATATTCTTTTTTTTGTTTTCATGAACTTTTTGGGGCGGCGAGTTTTCAAATCATATCTATCTGTTCTGGTGAAATATTTGCATAATCTAATTGTAGATCTAGGTTCCTTTCAAAAAAATACCCAATTTGGAAAAAAAAATTGGCCGAATCGGAGTCCAGATGAGGGAAATATTCCTAAAAAAAATATCAGCTGTGTTGCAGACATTTTTCAAGGTGGAGAGTTTCCATATCATATATGTACATTTTGGGGCAACATTTGCATAATCTAATTGCATATCTGTCTTTTTTGCAAAAAAAAAAACCCAATTTAAAAAATAAAATAAAATAAAATTCGATCGAATCAGAGTCTGGATGAGGGAGATATCACTGATTTAAAAAATCAGTTGTGTTGCAAACATTTTTTGGGGCAGTGAGTATGCATATCAGATCTGTATGTTCCAAGGAAATATTTGCAAAATCTAATTATAAATCTGAGTTCTTTGTGAAAAAAATACCCAATTTCAAACAAACAAATCGGTCGAATTGGAGTACAGATGAGGGATATATCGCTGATTTAAAATCAGCTCTTTTTCAGAAATTTTTGTAAAGGCAGGACAATGATAGTGCGAATCTGAAATTCCAGTGCCTAGATCGGAATTTGATGAAGATGTATAAATTTGATTGCTCTAATCCGGAAATATGGCTAGAACAAATGGAACAATATTTCACTCTGAATCACATCGTAGATGATGAAACTAAACTACGTGTGGCAGACCTTTACTTGGACCAAGAAAGATGGCAATGGTGGCAGGGGCATTCTAAATGCTATCCAAGGATAATTACTTGGCAGATGTTCACAAAATCCATTTGTGGTCACTTTGACCATAAATCTGATTTTTTGGTCCTCTTACTAAGCTCAGACAGACAGGCACACAACCTAGCAAAGATTTTATTTTTACAGGAAAGAAGGAACCAAGAAACTTAAAGGGTTATTTTCTGCTGGTATCTCCTTATTGCAGGTTCATGGATTGATTCTGAAGGATAAGATCATTGTGTCTATAAATCCTAGTTGCAAGAATAATTTTATCAATGTTAATTTGGCAAAAAAATTGCAAGTTCCAGCAAAACAAATGGAGCACACACAGGTTAATAATGAGGAGGTACAAGTTTATAAAGATTTGAAGCTTTCTATGGATAAGTATGTGTTGCATTGTGATTTGTATATTTTATATATGGATAACATGGATTTTGTTTTTGGATATCCTTGGATGGAATTTACGGGTACTGTCAATATTAATGTGCAGAAAAAATTCATGAAACTCTGGTATAAAAAGAAGAAAATAACATTGTAGGATATTTCTATTAAGACTCAAGGAGAGACTATGGAGGCAGAAACACAAAGCTCTAATGACACTAAAACATCAGATGATGATCCTTTAATGGTCGACGACCAAACACAAACATCAAACCAAGTACGAGAAAAATAGGGAGAATCCAAGGAGGTTGAAGCAAAAAATGTTACAGGTATTGATACATCAGATAGGGGCTCAGTGGTTGAAGTAATATTGAAAGATAAGAAACAGCAACGAGCACCACAACATGTACCAGCTACCAATTAGGCTCCATTAGTTGGTGAATTAAAGAAAAAGACATTGTTGGTTAAAACTTCAGCATATCACCACCCACATCACCTCACAAAAAAAAAAACCAACAAGATGGAAATGAATTAGCCACAAGGACAACAACCCCTGCATGATAGATAGAGAGGGGCGACAATCCACCTACTACACATCAACATAGAAGATCCACCAGGGTCAACTTCCATCTCAAGCAAGCGAGGCATCAGCTAGATCGAGGGTTCACCTTTCTCTGGGATGGCTAGATGCATGTGCATGGTACCAATGGGCTACTCTTTTGAGTAGATCTTATTATTTGTGTTATTCTTATGTATCGGGGACGAAACATGTTTAAGGGGGTGGAATGTAGTATACCTAGGGGGATAATATGGGGTACAAAGGGAGGTACCCAAGGGAATAATATAATAATGGGATGGGCCATAGTAATAAATAAGGTGGTTAACCCGTATCATGTAAGGGACCACAAGTAGTTAGCAATACTGTAATAATCCCATGGTATTAGATGGATGGTATTGAGGGAACCATGGTAATGACCCATGGTATTGTATGTATGAGGCCTATATAGAGGCTAGAGACTCCCCATTAAGAGATGTCAAGGATTATTGTATGAA
>APFE031716155.1:20453-70400 GCA_000404065.3 Pinus taeda
GAGGCTAGAGACTCCCCATTAAGAGATGTCAAGGATTATTGTATGAACAGGCATATGGCTTGTGGAGTGTTCTCCTTCTTTAAGGAGTGAATGTATGGTGTTTCCCTACCTTAAGGGTTTGATCAATAAAGAGAAGCAATTCTATATTTAGATCTTGTTATTTTTTGTTATATTTCTATTATCATATATTTTTAGATCAGATCTCTATAACAAGTGGTATCAGAGATATAACACCCTCTATACATCTAAGTCAGTGATTCCACCACCAAATCAAAACCAAAACCCAATCAAAGCTTAAATAACTAGCCTAAAATAACTTAACTCAACAAAGTTAAATCATAAAGAGAGAGCCCTCTCTAAGCATTAGGAAGGCTAGATCCTGATCTCAAACGTAGGTTTGTGGTTACCTCTAATATTTCTTTTTACATAAAATAACAACTCTAGGGAAATTTTAGAGTGATAACACAGTGGCAACCATACTAGGGACATAACGTTTTATCTACCTCAAAAAAGTGCAACAAATTTCAGATCTGATTGTTGATGGTGAACAACAACTAGACACCAGAAGGTTGTGCCTTTCACCTGGCGACTCCATTGTTCAAGATCCAGAGCTTCAAATTTCACAGTGATTCCATAACCAAAGAATCCATATTCCAAAGCATTAATGGTGATACAGGATGACAAGGATTATGGAAAACCTTTCATTTCATGAAATTTTAAATGAATTCAAGGATGAATTATTAGAATTTCAGCTGGATGAAGATTTTTTAAGAGTTGTGTTTCTTATTTTCAAATCAAGAAAATTTTCTACTGAAATTAAAATATGTGTTCTTGAGTTAGTTTCAGGAAAATATGAAAATGGAATTAAAATTTTGCATTCTCAAATTCAGTCACATAATTTCTGAGATCCTAAATAATTCTTGGAAAATATTCCTTCTCCAAAGCAAGAGGAAATTGTATTACCTTTTGATTTACAGATTCATGATGATTATGCTTTCAAGTACAAGACTGAAGAAGTAGTTTTAGGGTTTAATATTGAGGATACAACTCATCAATTAGTCATTGAAGGCCTAGAAGCAAATATCATACATTATGCTTTTGTTGATCCTATAGCAGATTACATGGAGGTTCTTTTCAGCTCAAGTTTTCAAACATGTTTTCTCTATAAGGTCCAAATACATCAGCAGTTTCCATTATATATCACAGTTTTGATTATGTGGACACATGATCAAATTATACTTCTGAGTTTACTGACAATCAGTCAAGCAGTCCATTTGTTTTTGCAACTTCTTGACTGGCTTCATTGGCATTTCTACATTATTTAAGTCAGCCTGATTTTCAACAATATAGGGTAGGTAGTAGGGTGCAAATAAGCTCAGGACTCTGAGCCTTTTTTTAGTTTCAAATTTAGTTTTCTTCTCACCTTTCAGTTCAATGTGTAGTTAAATATTCAGTATGCACAGTGGTTTTGATTTCATTTTGAGAGTTAGCAGAACAGGTTGCAGATTTGGGAACAACCCAATGGAGATGGCATTGATCTATAAAATCAGAGATATGTGGTTCTTTGCACCTCCAAGGAGACTGCCATCCCCAAGCTGGAGCCAATGTTAGGGTCTTATAATTATAGGAAATCTGATGATTCAGATATTATTTGTTGCTCCCATGATGAAGCTTTTGGCTTGCTGACTCACCCCGCTTCCTCTCCATTTTCCATCATCCCTTACTCAGCTTCCTATTTTATCACCCACTTTCCTTGTTAATTCATTTGAATATTACCTCATCATAAGTCGAATACCTTCTTTCAAATCATTAAGAATAGGTTTGTGTGACAAAAAGGTTATATATTGCAAAGCTTCTCATTTTAAAGCCTTGGATTTTATTGAAATTTGCATAAAAAATAAGCCTAAAAGCTTAGCTCGCACTCCATCTCCATGCAACCTGCATTCACAATACCAAAGCCTAGCACACCTAACACCAAGCACAAGTGGGTAGCCTTGGGGTTATTTTGTCAAAACACAATGTAACTATGGGCTTATATAAACCATCATGAAGAATGTTCCCTTGTGAATGTGGGATAAATCCCATAAAGTATATATATATATATATATATATAGAATCCCTCTTTTTACCCCTTACTTCACAAAACCCTATTAATATAAATTTTTGGACTTTATATTAATTTCTCCCCACAAGCCTATACTACCTCTTCCATCCAACACTTAACACTCAAAAAGTACGCGAGATTAGTGGTTTCCCCAACCCACCTTTTTGCTACATGGCAACCACGAGTTATATCGTGTCCTCTAAAATTATACCACCTACCACTTTAAAGTGGTGCGATAAACCATTAACTGTTTTGGTTTTGAATATTATAAATGTTATGGGAATATAGGGTGGATTAATTTCAAGTGAAATACAAAGATATGAGAATGCGGTAATATTTCAAATCTACAGGTGAAATCATACTTGAGGTAAAACTATATAGCTATAGGCAATATGAGATTAAGGTTGTGGAATGAGATTCAAAGGTACATGCCATGAATTTATCAAAGGAAATAAAAGGGAAAATTTCACATGAAATCAATGTATAGGAGAGCAAAGATAGCATTCATGTAAATGCATTTCATGATAGAAGATTAAGGTGAAGATTAAAGTGAAATCAATTTACAGGCATGGTGAAATCAATTTACAGGTGTAAAATCATGTTGCAAGTGAAAGTAAAAGAGTAAAGTGAGAATACTCTTCCAACCATACAAATCAACACATGGTTTTGCAAAACCATCCAGGTATTCTACAAGGGTAAAAGAAATTTAAATATAGATAAAATGAATTTAGAAAGGAAGGAGTAATAGGAACAAAACTACACAAGGTTTTGTGAATTCATGGAAAGAGAAAACAAAACCACAGATTGGAAACAACACAGTTTTGTAGAAATTTAATTATAAATTTCATTTAAAATATTTTGGAAACATTATTCAAATATATATATTATTATATATTTTCCAAACTATTTTGTGACACTAATGAATGATAAAACAGCAGGGTAGTCAAAGGGTCAGCCATTAGTGAGGGAAGTCTCAAGATTATCAAGTCAGAGGATCAGCAAGCAGTTAAGCGAATTACTAAGAAAAAGAGAGATACATCTGCGAGATACATCTGCATCTGCTAGTTCATCTGCCAACATAGCCAGAAATTTGGGTCCACATCCTACCTGCTCCCACTTCCACAGCAACAGCGTTTGCACAACACATTCCACCATAAATATTAATCTGCAGCAGTTAGAGCTTTTAGTTCATCTATAGTCTAAAAATGTCATATCTATTAGAGACAGCATTTATTGTAAATAGTTTGTAAATTTTGTATATATACTTCTACTTTTGAAGTATTAGGGGTCGATTGTTTGAGATTAAAAATATTAGTGATCCATTGGAGCATTGTAATTTTTTTTAAAGCACTGAAGCATCAATACCAAGCAGACCATTCATATGATTCTTGTGGCTTAAATATTGGTGATGTTTTCCTTATGTTAAAGTGTTTCATTGTCATCTCTTCACTGTAATCATCTAGATTCCAATTGCAAAATAAAAAATGTGATGAATAGGATTTCCTTTTGAGTACTTTATTCTGGTTGCTTTTGCAATCTGTATGTTTTCTACTGAAGGCCATACTAAAGAATTATTGACTACTCTTTAGTTCTACCTAATTGATTGAATGCCAAACTAAAGAATTCTTAATTGCTCTTTAGTTCTACTGAAGGTTTTGATTATTGCCATAATCCACTTATTAGTCTGAAAGATACAGTAAATATTTCTAACTTTCCCTGAGTCTACTCTGTGAAAAAATGATGCAACCATCAAATTTACCTTTTGACTCCATTGCCCAATAGATGCTAATTAAATTGAATACAATCAGTCTTCCAAAATCCAAAACCCAAGTACAATCATAACTAGTCTAAGATTTTCAAGCAACAAAGATAAATTTTACAGAGAGAGCCCTCTCTGGGATTGGAAGGGCTAGATTCCCATCCCGAAGTTGGTTTGATGTTACATTCTTGTGATTTTTCCTACAGCCTTCAAATTACAGGTGCTAACAGTACTTATCACCGAGACTGCTATAATGATACCACCTAGATCCTCTCCATGACTTGTATATCGAGATTGTAGTATGCTTGGAGAGAATGTTGAGATAGAGATAGTGACATGCCCAAACTACAACCAGTCTTTGCTAACATTCTTTATGCGAGGATGTTGAGTCTCCAACTCACTGTGGTGACACCATCCACTGCTCCATGAGGTTGTGACTACACCTTAAACCCAAACTAGGTGTATTCAAACCCTATTGCGGCTCCTTTCTTCGTGACTACGGCTCATGCGACTTCCCTCTTTATGACTATGGCTCACTATGACTCCCTGTGGCTCCTCCCTTTACTGGTTGTGGCTTACTACGGTTCCTTACTGCAACTTCATGCCTTGACTACAGCTCCTCCTTTATGCAAGTTTTGTCTTCACTATTTACGGATACCCCAACAGGGTATTTATAGTAGTTTGCATCAGATATTTGAGCCGACATGAACCACGAACCGTTGTGACTATTGTTCCAAGCCGACATGAACCACGAACCGTTGTGACTATTGTTCCAAGCCGACATGACTTATTTATGTAATTTATTTATTTATTTTGAGCTAAAATGATCATTCCTTATTTGCTTTGCTTGCAGACTTCGAAGGGCTGGATTTGAGGCATTGACC
Organism: Pinus taeda; assembly: GCA_000404065.3. Lineage (NCBI taxonomy): Eukaryota > Viridiplantae > Streptophyta > Pinopsida > Pinales > Pinaceae > Pinus > Pinus taeda. Next base: position 25,201 of record APFE031716155.1, read on the forward strand.
TTGGTCATGGAGGGCTACTACACTTTTTGAATATTTGTATACATTTATATGGACTCATGACATGATTCTTTGACATAGAAATAAATCCTAAAGACATCAAGAAGAATTCCTTTACCTAGAGACACTTCTTGCTCATGAAACCCATGTAGCAAGATTACAAAAATAATTTATTTCCTTTTATTACATCATATACAAACATTGTGTCATTATGAAGACTGAATCTAGTAATACTTTCTTCAATAGACTAAATTCCCACTGCTTAACTTCCCTTCCTCTAGTTCCTCCAAAAGTTGGAACTTGTTTAGTTGAAAACAAGCTTAGATAACTGACCTTGATTTCTACAAATTAGCAATCATACATGCATAACTAAACTCTAACTCCTCCAATTCGAATTTACTGAGTAAACTGGGTGACACAAGCCATGTCACACAATTTAGCATCATCCAAGTTGTTTGTTGATGTGGAAATTCAAATTTTCTCATTTTAGTCAAGGCAAAATCAAATTGACAATTTCTTGCTGCATTTTTCAACACTCCCTCTCAGCAAGAAAGGGATTATCAACCACCCCTATCCTACACCTGTGGAACTCAAACTTCCCTCTTGACAAGGCTTTTTTCAAAATGTCAACATCTTGTTCCCTTGTCAGAATGTACTGCAACAACATTATCTGCCTCTACACACAATCCCCTAAATGGTGATATTGGATATCTATATGCTTGGATTGATTGTGAAAAATGGGATTTTCAGAGAGCTTGGTGCAACTTTGATTATCACAGTAGATCACAGTTGGATCCATCATCTGAACAAACAATCCAACAAGTATCTTTCTCATCCAAATCACCTCACATGTTGCTTGATCGGCATCCATGTATTCTACTCCTACCGAGATGAGTGCCACAAATATGTACTTCCTGCTATACCAAGAAACTGTTGTGGATCCAATGCTAAAAATTCCACCTGATGTACTATTTCAATCTAATGAACTCCCCACCAAATCTGCATCTGTGAAGCCACACAGCTTCACTCCCTACATTCGTTTGTACCATATTCCAAACTAGTTAGTGCCTCTGAGGTACCATAGAACAGGATTAGCTTCCCTCCAAAATAATTTGGTTGGCCTAGCCATAGCTTGGCTCATTTGGTTGAATGCATAGCACATATTTGGTCATGTGTTCACAAGATACATTAGTGATCCCACCAACTGTCAGTAAATAGTAAAATCCACTTCCTCACCTAAAGTGGCATCCTCTTTCCTCCAGATGGTCACAAGATGTGTCTCCGTGCGTTTGCAATTGTCCATGCAAAACCTCTGAAGTATCTCATTGGCATAATTTCCCTGAGATACAAACATTTCACCATCACCTTGCCATACTTCCAATCAAAAGAAGTAATGAGGCCCATTTCCTTCATTTCAAACTCTCTTGCAAGGTCCTCCTTGCAATATCTAATCAGATGCTCATCACCAGTTAAAATCAAGTCATCAAAATATAAGACAATAATCAACAATTTACCTTCTACCAAAATATGATATAGGTTTGAATTCACTTTAGTTTTGGTGAATCCCAAACCGGTGAGATAGTTATTGATCCTGGTGTACCAAGCACGAGGTGCTTGCTTAAGATCGTACAACACTTGCTTCAGTCTACACACATGAGACTCCATATCAAAAGTATTGAAGCCTTCTGGTTGCTCGATATACACCTCATCCTCAATAAATCCATTGAGGAATGTTATTTTCACATCCATCTAGGTTATCTTCCACCCCAGCTGTGCAACCAGAGAAATAATTGATATGATGGACGAGTACCTTACTACATGAGGAAAGGTCTCATCATAGTCAATCCCCTGAAATTGAGAGTGCCCCTTGGCCACAAATCTACCCTTGTACTTTTCTATGCTTTCATCTGCTACATGTTTACCTTGAAGATCCATCTCAAACCCACAATTGATTTATTTGTTGGTCTTGTGACAACTTCCCAAACCCTTTTCTTTACACGGAATTCATATTCCTCCACCATTGCATCAACCCATACAAGTTTCTCTACCGCTTCTTCAAAAGAGGATGGCTAAGTCTCTACAAACTCATTCATTAGAGCCATGTAGCCAATGTACCGATTTGGTGACCTTCTCTACCTGTGTTGATTTGAAGGAGCACCCACATTCTCCCTCGCATCCTGCAAAAGTCTCTCAGCTTCCTTGTTCATTTTTATGCCTTCTCTGGATGTTTCTTCTTGAGTGGTTGTCTCCACTCTCTACTCCTCAACTTGTATCTTCTCCAAAACTTCTTGAGGTTCCTACTTTGGAGTGAAATCTCCTCTTCTAGTGGGATCTGAAGCTCCCTCTCAAGTGAGCATTACATGGCTTTATCTTCAACAAATTTTACATTCCTTCGCACAACTGTAATTTTGAGGGATGGAAATTACACATGGTAGTTATGGTTTCTGTGTAACCCATAAATACCCCCAATTCGGTTGTCGACTCTAGCTTCTTCCTTAATTCTTTGGAAACATGGAAGTAAACAAAGGTTCCAAAAATCTTGAAGTGTGACACATCTGGATTTCTCTCTAAGAAAGCCTCCTCTGATGTAATCATGCCAACAATTCGATGAGGACTCTAGTTCTACAAATAGATTGTTGTGTTGCATGCCTCAGCTAACAAATGCAGAGGTAGGTGTTGATCATGCAACATCGCCCTCACTACTCCCACAATGCTATGGTTATTTCTCTAAGGAACCCAATTCTGTTGTGGTTTATGGGGTGTTGTCAACTCTCGTTGAATGCCTTCTTTTTCACAAAAAAAATTAAATTCATTTGAAACGTACTCACCTCCATTATCGCTCCTGAGAGCCTTCACCTTATTTCTTGTTTCTTTCTCAACCAGTGCCTTGAATTATACAAACTTGAAGAATATCTCATCCTTCTTCTGCATGAAGAAGATTGAGCACTTCCTTGAGAAGTCATCAATAAAAAAGACAAAATATTTGTGCCTAGCAGTGGAGGTTGTCGAGAGAGGTCCACAAACATCAGAGTGGATCATTTCAAGCACTACATGTGCTTTGTTGTCCCGATCATGGAAGGTAGCTTTTTTGTACTTCCCCAAAGTAAATCCTTTGCATATAACATGTTGCTCAAGTGATCCTTTGGGGAGGCATGTGGCTATCTATTGCATGATCTTCAAAGCACCATGATGCAAATGGTCATATTCTATGCCAAAATTCACCGACGTTGTGGTTTTTCGCCTTCTCCGGCTTTGTGTTCAATGCAGCATAATATTCCACATATAGCTTGTATAGGTTTTTCACAAGAACCTTGATTTGATTCACCTCTCTCATGGATATGTATTTCAGGAATGCCTTTCCTTTACTTGAGATCACATCATAACCATGTTCTTCCAAAACTGCAATAGAGACAAGATTTTTCTTTAGGCACAGACCGAACATGACATCCTTGAGCCTGGGGGGGTGACTCCCTCTGAAAGGTGATTGTACTATCCCAGTTGTATTATACCTTCTATCATTCCCCATATCTATGTGCATCTACAAATATTTCTCCTTCAGGTCACTAAAAAAAAATCTTGATTTCTCATCATATAGAATGATGCACCTGAATCCAAGTACCACACACTCCCCATCACTGTGTTGGCCATGCATGCATTGAGGATAAAGTAAAGCTCGAACTGTGAAGCCAAAGCTTCACCTGCTGCTCCTCTTGAGGTATTCTTAATTGCATTCTTGTGCAGACACTTCATGGCATAGTTCCTGAATTCATGAAAATGGAAGCGTTTAATTTTTGACAAATATTTCTTCTTTCCCCCTTGATTGGATTCTAGTTTGGGTTGGGATTTCTTCCCTTTTCCCTTCTTTTCCTTTCCATCCAATGCAATTTTTTCTTCATCCTCTCCCTTGGGTGAAGTCCCATATCTAGTATTTGGCCTTATTTCCTCTTGTACCAAATTGGACCATAATCACTCCCAACTCAGTAGTTTCTCCCTCCCATTCACCAAATCTTGATAGCTATGTCAGTTCTTGGGAACTCCCAGAAGGGATAGGGTTATTAAATATTATTCAGGGACAGTAACATCGACCCCGCAAAGTTTATCACGACATTGTGTAAACTTCCTTAGATAAGGTTGAATTGTGTCATTCTTATGCATCTTGATACTTCAAAGTTCATCCCTGAGCGCCAATTTCCTATGGTCACTATTATTCTCGAACAATTATGTCATTACTTTCCACATCGCAAACAAAGTTTATTTTTCATGGATATTCGAGACAATATGATCCTGTACTCCCTCCAATATTATTTTACTCATCTTGGCTACATATTTCTTCCACTGAGAAAGGTTTTTGGCATCAGATGCTTGAGGTTTTGCAACATTTGTCTTGATGTATTCTAGCAATCCATTGTCATCCAATATTGCCTCCATGTTGTCATTCCATGCAACAAAATTAGAGGTGTCTTCCAAGGCATACTCTAGCCCTAATCCATTGAAGGGCATCTTCTCAACATTGAAGAAATCTTGCTACACTGATCTTCAAATTCGAACCTCTAAGAAACAACTTTGAATTTCCTGCTCTAATGTGAATCTAGCTCTGATACCATGTAGAAATTAGGTTGCATATTTGCATATGCTCGTGAAGTTTAATCAAAATAACAATACACAAACCTAAACTACTACTCTACAGACATTAATTCGCAACTTAGAACAAAAATATTATACATGCAAGAATAAATAACACACATGCAACAAGTATTTTTATCTGGGGAAAGAAATATGCTGAAAATCCCAATGTTTGCTTGCATTAATCAAATGAATAAAGATGTATTACAATTTATTTACTCAGCTAAGCTCACCCTACAATTGCACAACCTATCCCTCTGCTCACTAAAGGCCTCTGACCTAGACTTAGTCAAATTTTTCCTCAGCTTGAGCTCATATTTCCTTGTGTTGTTCCTTGAGGAATTAGCCCCTATTATTTTGGAAATTCCTCTAAGTGAATTGTGTAATTCCTTAAGTTGATCATCTATTTGCATGTTACATTGCCCTGGAATCTCCACCTCAACTAGGTAACTCGAATTATCTTCACGCACTAGCTATTTTGGGACGATTGATCAATTAACTAGATGATCACTGAGTTTTACTAAATTCCTACTACTTAACTGACCTCCCACTAGTTCCTCCAAAAGTTGGAACTAGTTTAACTGAAAACAAGCTTAGATAACTAACCTTGATTGCTACAAATTAGCAATCACACATACAAAACTGAATTCTAACTCCTCCAACTTGAATTTACTGAGTAAAATAGGTGACATGAGTCATGTCATACAAGTTAACGACATCCAAGTTGTCTGTTGATGTGGATTTGAATTTTCTCAATTTAATCAATGCAAAATCAAATTGGGAATTTATTGCTGCACTTTTTAAAGTAGGATGCTCAGGAGGGATAGGCCTGGGTTGTGTGTCAGAAGCATCGGCTATTTCCCTTTTTAATTATATAAATGTATAAGGGCATAATCTCATGAAATATATTGATACACACACACAAGCAAACATACAAATGTAAATTTGTATGTATGTTTTTTTATGTATACAGGCCAATCTGATTGTGGTAAAGATCGGGGGAATATTTGGTATCGAATGCAAACTCACGAGAGCGAGAGATAGTACTCTCTCTCTCTCTCTCTCTCTCTCTCTCTCTCTCTCTCTGTGTGTGTGTGTGTGTGCACAGATCGGGCTAAGTGTAAATTAACCTCAAGAAGGATAATTGCTCAATATATACATATATGTAAAATCACAATGAGTGTGAAATTGATTAAGTGTCAAAAAGTGAAGTTAAAATTTCCTTCCATTATGAAACAATAATATTTATGTTATTTCCATGGTTCCATAAGTGCAGAACACCAATGAGGGACCCCCCCTTTCTTTGTACCTCAGGGTTTCAACCCCCTCATTTTGTTGATTTTGGTTTGAATGATTGTCCACCATTGATATGAGGGCACGAAACCAAAGAAAAAACCATGATTGAGGACCCCCCCCCCCCCCCCCATGTGATGTCACAATGATGGATAGAATTTCAATCATCGATATGTGACTCGGGGTTGTGTCCATCACACTAAACCCTGATCCCCAATGTTTCAAAATAGAGACATCTTGCACCAAGAAAAAGAAACTCCTAGGGAATTTATGTCCTATGGTATTCATGTCTAGAGGTGGGAAAGGCTACAACACTTAACGGAAATTCAACTGCATGTAAGGGAAAGAGATTGGAAAGACCCATGTCATGTGGCAGTTGATGTGGTGCCACAGTGGCATGCCACATGGAAACCAAAATTCATCCTTTTGGAGGGGCCAAGTGGGAAAAAAAGGGTGATATGTGGCACAACCGGAGGTAGCCACATGGATAGGATGACATAAACCCAGTGGCTTTAGAAGGAGGGCTATGAAAAAAGGCCCAGGGGAAATGTTCCCGGACACGTCAACATGACATGGGAACAACATTACCCTAGTGGTTTTGAAAATGGGACAGAAATAAAGGATCGAGGTATTTACATCTCAGGGAATGGAGAAATTCCTAGTAATTGACGAATATGAGTTCTATCACAAGAGATTTAGAAGGAGACATTAGAGTGACATCAGCAAGACGAAGGAATTCTTGACAAATGACGAAAGAGGGGTATTATCTTAGGGATTTTATATGGTGACATCAGCAAGTGGGAGTCCCTCCTTTAATCTGGGCCATCAATCCTTCCTATGGATGTACCTTGTTGATTTTCCAATGGGATTACATGGTGTTTGTTGATAAAGGTCAGGATTAGATGGTCTTCCACATAGTTGTGCAATAATGGAACCACTATGAAACAGAGAAAATAGAGGGATGGCACCACTATGAAATGGAGCAAATAGAGGGAGGATATGGAAGTGATATGGGATACCACATGGGAACCATACAAGTGCCACGTGGTAGGATATGGTGATGTGGCAAGAGGTTATTGGTTGAAACTTTAAATGGTCATAAATTTTGATATGGGATTCAGAATAAGGAAAATTATATACCAGCAGAAAGCTCTTGATGAGTTGGACACAATGGCGATGTCGATTTTAAGTTTTTAAAAGTTTTAAAATTGAAAAAATTTTATGATCCCATATCCATAGCAAGACATTGAGGGTTGGTTCATCCATAGTAACACCTCCTACTACCCTTAGTATGGGTTATCAGTGGATGGACATACGTTAGTCCTTTCAAAATAAAGATTGGAGCTTTGTTGCAGAGTAATGTCAAAGCAGAGGGTTAAACACTTGGACCTTTGGAGATAAAGTGGAGCTCTAGATCTAAGTGTAGTAGCTTAATGTGAGCGTGGTTGTGTGTTGCTTATAGCACTTGATTGTGGATTTCATGTTGATTGCAATGATGTTTGGCTTATTTAAATAAATTTAATGGCATTGCATGTGATTTCTATCTTGCGTATTGAAGGTATGGATAGCCTATTGTTGTAACCTTGGATGCTTATATTTTTTGTACTTGTTGTAAGAAATCCCTGCATGGTTACGTGTCTGGTTGATTGTAGAGTACTAGCACTATTTTTAATTGGTGTGCCTTTGCATACTTGGAATGTGCATGAGAATGTTTATGTGATATGATGGATTTGGGGAAATCCCTATGTTGCTTGTATCTACATAGCATTCCCTAATTTTTTTGAATTTTAAGTGTTTATACAAATATGTTGATTGGGATTTGAGAATCCCATTATCTATAAAGCGAGCGTTGGTTGTACCACTGTGGTTGTTGGTTGCAGGTTGATTTCTTGCTTGTGCAAGTGGGTGTTGGGTGTAACACTATGATTTAATGGTTATGTGTTGATAGAAAATTGCATGCATATCTATGATGCATTTCATAAACATGATAATTATAAATTATAAATATGGAAAATGTTGATGTGGTAGATTCCTTTCTAATTTTCCTTTTGGATATTGCAGATGCTATGATTGTGGGTATTGGAAAAGAGGTTGGATTTAATGATTGTATTTGGCCTTTACAGAGAGGTTTAACTTAATGGTTATTGTTGTCCTTAGCAAGAATGGTAATATTTGAAATTTATAACATTGGATGATAAGGAAGGTGTTATGCAACCATATCACAAAACATAAGAAAATATATCTCAACAACTTGGAAATTAGCCTCTTTGAGGGGGGAACCTCCTTTACATCACATAAATGAACAATTCTTGGATGATACAAATGACAAGACCTCCTTGGTATATATATGAGTCTAAGGGGTCACAATATAAGCAGAGCCTACATAAAAATAATAATGTAAGGGCACAACAATAAAAATATTGGGTTTCTATGGGGCACAAAAATAATAATATGGGGTCTACATGGGCACAACAATAACAATAAGGGGATAAAATAGTATCATAGGGACCTAACATGCCCCTCTCCTTCAGAAAAAGTGTTTTCCTCAATGCTTGAGTAGTTCCAGATGCTTCTGTAAAAAATTATCATCCTCTCATGTGGAATCTTCGGTGAGTAAGTTCTTCCACTTAATAAGATACTTTGTAATTTATCAATTCAACAGTTGTCGAGTTCTTGTTTCTATGATTGCTTCAGGCTCCAATATGGTTTTTCCTTCTTCGTTAAGTTTTGGCAATACTGTTTGAACTGGGAGCTTGTCCTCGATAATCTTCTTTAAGAATGAAATATGGAAAACTAGGCGTACTCAGGAAGATGCAGGAAACTCTAATTTGTATTCCATAGTACAAATCTTTTGCAGCACTTTGTAAGGACCATAATACTTGGGTGATAATTTATCATCCTTCTTAGCTTTCTTAAGGGACATTTGTGTGTATGGTTGTAGCCTTAGAAATAGGCAGTCTCCTACATCAAAATGTCTTTCACTGTGATGGTGATTTGCATGTTGTTTCATTTGTTTATGCGCCAAAGTGAGGTTATCCTTTCAGAGTTGGACAACTTGTTGTTGATGCTCGATATTATCTTACATTGCTTGAACCTTAGAATTTTCTCTTAAAGATGATGTGATGGACGATGGATGATATCCATAAAGTGCCATATATAGGGTCATTTTTGCTACAGTATGGAAGGAAGTGTTATACCATCATTCAACCAGAGGTAACCAATTGACCCATTATGTTTGTTTATTAGATATAAAGCAACAATGATATCCTTCCAAACATGCGTTCACTATATTATTTTGTCTGTCAGATTGAGGATGATAAGGTGAGATATGAGCTAATTCCGTCCAAAAATTTCTAGTAAAAATGGGATCTATGTCACTTACAATAATATTTGGGTTTCCATCTAGCTTTTGAATTGTTTCCATAGATATAGTAGCGAATATACTAGCTTTAAAAGGATGATATAATGCAAAAAAGTGTGCATACTTGGTAATTCTATCAACTACCACCTAATGACACTCTTTCCTTCAGACTAGGGTAAACCTATAATAAAATCCATTGAGACCTCCTCCCATTGCTGACTTGGAATGGCTAAAGGTTGTAACAGACCCAGGGTCTTAGTTGTCTCAACTTTATTTTGTTGGCAAACCAAACATTCTACCACAAACTTCTAAATATCAGATTTAAGGTCATCCCAAAAAAATTCATTCTTGACCCTATGATAATTTTTTAAAAATCTTTAGTGCCCTCCTAAGGGGGAGGTGTGAAATTAAAAAAAGAATATTTTGTTTGAGTTGGGAATTATTACAGGGAAATAAGCGGTCTTTGTACCATAATGAATCATTTTTCCAAATAAATGTATCAAATGTACTAGGATCTTGTTGCAACTTTTGAATGAGTGTTCGCACCTCTTCTTCATTCTTCCATTCATCCCTTGCTTTAGTTATCCAATCAGGTTGGATAATATAAATGGCACAGAGAAATTCTTCGACATCTTCATCCTTTCTTGAGAGTGCATATGCAACAACATTTTGTTTCCTTTTTTTGTAGATGATTTCAAATTCATAACCCAACATCTTTGTGACCCATTTTTGTTGCTCTTTTGAAGATAATTTTTGTTCCAAAAAGTGTTTAGACTATTCTGATCTGTTTTTACCTTGAAGCGTCATCCCATTAGGTAAGGTCGTCATTACCTTAGTGCATGTAGTATTGCCAACATTTCCTTCTCATACATAGGTTTTTGTAAATACTTTTCCTTGATTGGAAGACTTTGAAAAGCAATGGGTCTTCCTTCTTGCATTAAAACAACACCAATTTCATTTCCCAAGGCATCACATTCCACAGTAAATGTTTTCTTGAAGTTTGGTGTAGTTAAGGCCGATGCTTGGCACATTGCCTCTTTAATATGTTCAAAGGCCTTAGTTGATTTTGGAGTCCAATAAAATTCATCTTTCTTCAGTAATGTTGTTAGAGACGCTATTATTATCCCATAATTCTTAATAAACATGTGATAATACCTTGTCAACCCAAGGAATCATTGAAGATTCTTTAGGGCTGTGGGAGTTTTCCATTCCTTATGGCTTTAATTTTGTTAGCGTCGACCTTAACACCCTTATGAGATACAATATGACCCAAATGTTCCACCTCCTGTACTCCAAAGAAACATTTGGATGTTTTTTCATATAATTGTTTCTCCAATATTTTGAGAACCTTATCAACATGTTGAACATGATATTTCCAAGACTTGTTGTAGATTAGTATATCATCAAAAAATACTAACACAATTTTTCTAAGGAAAGGTTTGAAAATGGAATTCATCAAACCTTGAAATGTGGAAGGTGCATTAGAAAAGGCCAAAAGGCATGACTAAAAATTCATAATGACCTTAATGAGTTCTAAATGTTGTTTTTGGATTGTCTTCATTCTTCATTCTAATTTAATGATATCCTAAATGAAGATCCAACTTAGTGAAGTAAATTTCTCCATGCAATTCATCCAACAATTCAGTAATGACAGGAATGGGAAATTTATCTTTAATGGTGAGCTTGTTGACCACCCTATAATCCAGACGCATACACCACAATCCATCCTTCTTATGCACCAATACTACTGGAGCAGAGAAAGAACTTTGACTAGGTTTAATTATACTGCCCTTTATAATTTTTGCAACCATACATTCAATTTCACTCTTTTAGGAATATGGATATTTGTCAGGCCTGATGTTTGGAGGAACGCTTCCTAGAATCAATTCAATAGCATGATAATAATCACAAATAGGTGGGAGGCCTTTGGGAGTCTCAAATACCTTGGAATGGTTTTCCAAGACATTTTGGAGATCTGGAGAGATAGACGATTCTGATGTTTGTATGTCTAATGAGCATAATTGTGCAATTACGCCCCGTTCTTATTTCTTCAAAATCTTTGTCATGCCATTAGAGATTATTATATTCCCTGGTTTCCCTACAATACCCATTAATTCAATTTTCTTTCCTTCCCAAAGAAAAAAATCAAGAAAAGTTCTTGAAAATTAAGTTATCGTCCCTAAAGATTGTAACCATTAGACTCTTAGTACAACATCAGCACCACCCATTATAATGGAAAGCATTGGACTATTCAATACATATTCCCCTATGGTTAGCTTGATATTATGGCACTTTCTAGAGCAATTTATAGTTCCTCCATTTTCAACAATCAGTTGGAACTATGGCATTGGATATAGAAAGTAGTTCAATTCCTTATCTATCTTACAATGGATAAAATTATGGGTACTACCTGAATCAATCAGCATTATTACCTTTTTCTTCTCGATATATCCTTCTATCTTGAGAGATTGAGGAGTGGAAATTTCCACCAATCCATTAAAATATATCGTTGGAATCATTTCTTCTTTCTCTGCGGTTGGTTCCTAGTGTATATCATCTTCTCTTAATGTCTCTTGTTCCTTTTCTTCTTCCTCTTCATAATCTATGTAAAACAATTTCTTCTCAGCACACTTATGACCTTTAGTGTACTTTCTATTACAACTATAACAATGCTCTTTTTCTCTTTTTTCCTCCAATTGTTGTGGTGTCAACCTTGTGGGTTATGGAAGGATAGGAGCAGCAACACTTTCATCTTTATAGTTGTGGTAGGTAAACTTCTTTTTTGCCATAACTTTGCTTTTAACTTTTCTTGCCACCCTGAATTCCTTCTTCAATGAATCAGGTTCCGAAAGGCCAACCTCATGTTGGATGTTATCATTTAAAGTACCTATGAAGACATCAATCCTATGCTCCTCAAATTTTTAAAATTTTAAAATTTTCTTTAAATTTTGTAATGGTGGTCTCGATAAAGAGGTTGATTTTAATTAATGTTGATGGTCTTAGTAAAAAAGTTGATTTCTAAAATATGTGATGGCATGATGGTAAGAATGTTGTTCTATAAATATATGTATTTATTATTTTCAAAACCATGTTGGTGTATATGTTTAAGTTGTTTCCTGGCTTGAGACATCTGATTGATAAGAATTTGGAAGATATGAGCAACTGCATGATAACATGTGGGCCATAGCATGGCAAGGTGGCAATTGGTGCAAACATATATATATATATATATATATATGACATAGACTACCTGATAATGATAGAAGCAACAAAGGAAATTGTTACTCTTGAAAATACTTGAACAGTATCAAGAGAAATAAGTGAATTCTACTACTCTTTTAGTTGACAATACTTTTACAATCAATTTTACAAAGAATATTAGATTCCATGATCAACCTAAGCACATCAATAGTGTTAAGTATATGTTATATTCTTTTCATGACTAGCCCCATGTGTTGTTATGTTGTGTTGGGTGTAGAAGGGGGGTCGCAAGGGGGCGGCATCCCACCTTCATGGGGGGTTTATAGGGGGCGATTCCCATGCATGAGGAGACACAACAACCGAAGTAAAAAAAATAAAAAAAACATATATAAAATATATAGATATATATTATTTTAGTTATATTTATTATATTATTAATATATATATATATATAATATATATATAATATATATATATATATTAATATATATAATTATATATATATATATATATATAATAACAACAACAAAATAATTAATTAAATAAAAATAAGGCATTCCCAAGGATGGTTAGGCCGACCCACCCATGGTTTTGGGCATAATGGTTGTTCCCATAGTATTTTGTAGATTTGGTCAAGGGAACTACGTTTACGTTCTTATCCAAGGTTAATGGATTGGAACTACGTTTATGAATGATTCAACATGTATATAATGTATTGTAACATTGAAAGAAATATAATGAAAAATTAATTTGGTTTTCCCAATTTTGGGTTCTATGAGAAAAATTTGTGTACTTTTTGTTCTTGCCATTGTATATTATTTGTTTTTAAGAATTCTTTTGCAAGTAATTTCTATACAGGGTTAAAACCTTCAAATATAAAATATCATCTAATTCAATATCATGTAGAGACCAAAACTACTTTTTTAAGACAGTGCTTCATAATAAGAAAATTGTGTGCACTTCATCAAAGTACTTAGAAGGGAAAAACTTTAAAAGTTCAAAATGATGCTTGGACACGCAAATTCCATTCAAATTATGGGGGGGTGTTAGATACATGATCCTTAGATATTTAGGTAAAATCCATAAATAAAATTGTAAAGATATACAAAGAGTCAAATGTGGGTAGGAAGCATCATTTGTACCTTAGAAGATGAAACCAAAGGCCATTATCTTGATTAATGCATAAGTTACCTTTACGAAACAAACAAAAGTAAAGTCATTCCTCATCTTAACATCAACTATTATTTATTTTGGTTGTCGAGGGTTTGAGTAGATCTATTGTTGAAACCAAAGGATTGTATTATGTTCAACACACTAGTAATTGTATTGTCTGCCATATATTTGTATATGATCTCTTGTTATTCACAAATGGATTAAAAATAGAAAATTTAAATGTGTATTATGAAGCTTTAGGGATGGAGGTTAATATTAAAAAATTGCCTTCTATCTCAATACTCTAAGTGAGGGGGATCAGAAGTCTCTTTCCTTTAATATCTTTCAATATGTAAGAGTGGCTTATATATTTGGGTATCATTCCTAAGCCCAATGTTTATGGAAAGAAAGATTGGGGTTGGTTTATTTATAAGATTGAGAGTAGGAGGGGTGGTAGATGCAAGGGAAGGGTTATTTTCATCCCCATGAGACAAACCGAATGAAAATACTCATGGAACCTAGGCACATCCTCTAGCAATCACACTAAAATGTATGCTCTCCTTCAAGGTATTACTTTGGAAAAATCCTTGCCAATCAAATCTCTTATTCTAATAGGTGGCTCCAGCAATACCATTTGTCATTTTAACTCAGGAACCTCCCCTTTAGACTCCATTATTCACTATATTCATTTAAAAATCATGAGAAAATTTACCTTAATTCCTCATATTCAAGTTAAACATGTCTTAAGAGACCTTGATAGCGTAGTAGATAGGCTGGCTAATCAAACTCTAATTTTACCACCTGGAACACTAAGTGTCAATGGAACCTTATGAGAAGAAATGATCCCACAAAATATTGGTTATTATTTTCTTATTGTATGGCCTTAGAAAATGGAATCTTGTATGCCAAGAACATGGAAGTCATATGATTCCATGGATGCATAAGGAATTTGTTAAGATGAGTCATCAAAGCTAGACCTATGTGTATTATTGCAGCTACAATTGTGCCATCAATATCAGAGAAAGGTACCATATAATTATTCTAATGAAATGCATGGATATTCAAGGGAATTAACTCATGTGATTGAAAGGTGAAAGCCAAGTATGGATTTTTATTTAATGTATCCCCTTTATGGGAATTAATATCAAGAAATCATTGAACCTCAACAAAATTATGGACCTCGAAACATGGGGAGGTCAACTACCTATATTTGGATTCAGCCCATGCTCCTAAGTAAAAATTAGTCATAATATTGAAGTTTTTCAAGGGAAATTTATGAAAGAGATCCTTTTGTCTCATTTCTAATGTGTTGTGGTGGAATTCCCTTGTGTCTAACAAGGAAAACTATGTACTTGAAATCAGCAAGAAAAACAAAGTGTGTTTCCACTTGTTTAGCATTTGTCATAATATGTTTTTCAATGGAATGGAAATCAAAAGGGGGGAAAGGAAAAGCAAAGGAAAACATTAGCAGAATGTTGATGAGGAACTCAAGAGGGAAATATCGGTGCTAAGTCAGAAAATGGACCGCCTCTCGATCTAGGTGGATACATTGACTAACATTCTCTTTTTACATCACTAGCAAACACAGATTTTGAATGCGGATATGCAGTGCCTCCAATATCAAGTGAAAAAATTATAGACCTTGCAACAGGGAGATACCCAAGGAAGTGAGCTCAAGATGTCTTCGGGAAATCCAAACCAGTCTATTCTAGTTGGACTAACCGAACTCAACTAGGTAGCATATGCTAAAAAATTGATCATTTTAGATGATTCCAAGCTCTTTCCACTTTAATTTTGATGCCATCCAAATATTGTTGTATAATTGGAATTTTCTATAGATTGTATCCTTATGGTTTCTTTTGTAGTCAAGTTGTAGGACACGGCCACAATCAATGTAGCTAAATTAGCTTAGTCTTAAAACCTTCTACTATATTTTGTCTACGTGCTTTAACACTTTTTTCTAATATAATCTACTTTGTTACTAGAAGGATTCATTCTTGGTATAAAAAATGGCACTCCATGGGGGTAGACTAACTATTGTCAAATAAATGTTAGAAGTTAATCCAATGTATTGGAAATTCCAAGATTTTATACTAACAAGACTGATAGAGAATATCAAGAAGACTTGCTTTAAGTTTTCATTGGCGAGTGAGAGAGTGACCGTGGAGGAGTTCCACTGGCCACAAGAAATCTTTGCTAAGCCAAGGTACAAGGGGGGATGGGGTTTGAAACATACTCATTATTTTGGAAAAATTTCAGTTACAAAAGCTCTTTGGAATCTTTCCTCAAAGGAGAGTATATGGAAAATTAATTATTGCACAAAAATGCATTTCGTGGGGATCCTTATTAGAGTAGATCATTAATTCTAGAAAGAGAATTAGAAATATGTCTAATTAATGGACAGATTTGGTGTTTCCTTTTCCAATGATTGGGGATCATATAGAATGGAAGGTTGGGAAATATTGAGATGTCGCCATTGTTGTCCTTAATGGCTCAAGAAAAAGGAGTTACTTTCTACAAGTAGTTGTGCTCCATCTCATTGCATTAAACAAATCTCTTACTATGAGGATTGTTATATGCTTGATTGGTTGTCATAATGATTATGAAACATATTTGGAAATCTATGGAAATAATTTAATTAGAATGAAATAGTTAGGTGTGTGGGAGAATATCATATGAAAGCCTTGGACTTGATACTATGTTGAGGAGTTCGTTACTGAGTATGCCTCAATGAAAAATAATATTCACCAATTCTGACAAAGTTCATGCTACAAAAACCTTAAGTAAAATTGAGAGAGGAAGATTGTTTTGAAGGCATAATATGCTTTGAAACATTGAATGGCTCTAAAAAAATTGTTGATAATTAAAATATATTGAAGACTGCCAATCCCTGTACGGAAACTACTAACAATGAAGACTACGACCCCTAAAACAAATACAAGTAAAGGTTAATACCATAGGTCAGTTCTGAGTTAAATATAATAAGTCAGCTCCAAATAAATAGTCATCTTAGCCTTGTTATAGGGCATTCCTCTTAATAGAGTCATGTTGGCTCCCTTATAATTCCATTCAAATAAATATAGATACACAAAAAATTTGTTCAATTGAAACAAGAATTCGGTCAAGGAAAAGAATACAACTTTGGACCTATGGAGAAGAGGACAAGGTTCATTCCTCATGAACCTAATAATAGTTTGAAAATATTTTTTGTGGTTTAAAGGATGAATTTCTCGGTGTATTATCTTTGTAAGAAGGTTGAATGTCATGTGGCGTGTCCTCTGTGGAAAAGAGCATAAAGTTTGTCGTAGATTCTCTCTAAAAAGAGGTCAAGATCGTTTGTAACAGAGTTTGAGTTTTATTGTGAAGAAAGGCATGTGATCAACCTTGACATCAAGTCTGAATTGATTGTGATATGAAATTGTAATCTATCTCGAGTTCCTGAGAAGTGAAGATTGTTTCCAAGTCTGAGTTGGTTGTGACCTTGACTAAGATGCTCAAACTAGGTTAAGAGCATACTTGGAACAATTTTGGAGTCTCTCTCTAATGCACAAACTTAATGTTCTTCGAGCAGTATTTGAAGAAGACTTAGAAATTTTTTGAGCACTCTTAAAGTTACTTGTAGTAGACGTCAATGGGCTTTGATCTTTTTTAAGCAGATCTAGAACAAAACATTAAAGGATTGAAGAAACCTGAAGCAATTGTTTGGAGCTTATTTCAAGACTTCCTAGAACACTGTCTTCAAGCATCCTTGTAGTTTTTGTTGAGATTCCTAGTAGCAGTGTACTTGAAGACCTCATGTAGAAAACCTTCGTGTAGAAGGATTGAAGGTAGAAAACTAGGTGAAAACCTTAAAGAGTGTCTTCAAACAAATTCTTGAAGAACTATTGAGCAGCTTATGGTGAAATTTATTGTGGCAATATTGAAGACATTTGGATAATATTTTGAAGAAGTATTTGAAGTCTTTGAATCGATTGAAGGTGGGAATATTGTTGAAGCTTAATATGAGGTTGGAGCCTCGTTGAGACCAGGTTGGAGCCCAGATTGTTTTTTAGGACTGTATTCCTCATAAGAGGTTGGAGCCTCATTCGACCAAGTTGGAGCCTATATTGATGATTGAGGATTTGAGTCCGCATTCAGGGTTGGAGCCTGGCTTGATAATTCAAGATTAGAGTCCTAATTCAGGGTGGAGCCCTAAAGAATTTAGAATTTGTATAGGTTGGAGCCTAATTCCTTATAAGAGTATTGGAGTCCTCACTATTTTTATTAATAAAATTATTTTTCTTATTCTATATATTGTGTTCTAGTTTAACTAGTGATCTTAACTAACATAATATAATGATTATGAAGAAATATTGATTCACCCACCTGCCACCTCTCAGTGTTTCTAACAATTGGTATCAGAGCTAGTACCTTCAAGCACATCCTAACAGTTGGAAGGTAGATCCTCTGAACACAAATGGAAAATTCAAGGAAGAAATCCTTCAAACGTTTCGAATATATCTCCTCCTTAATCATGAAATCAGAAGTCGATCAAGTTGGAAAATATCCCTCATTTGATGAAACAAACTAGGTATTATAGAGCTCCATGATGTAGTTTGTTTATGGCTCTTCGTTGTGAAGTATGGGAATCAATTATTACAGGAGACAAAACTATAGATGAGTCAAACGAATACAATACAAAAGTGATGGAAGCAACCTTGAGTGGTCTATCAAATTATGTAAAGGCAAGGTATGTCAATGTTCTTCAGCTAAATAATTTTGGGAAAAACTACAAAAATTTTATGACGAATGTCACTTTGTGCATGTTGAATCAGAACTAGAACATGTGTAATAAGAGCACAAGGATGATAATAAATCAAAGGAAGTAGATGAAGGCACCAAAAACATGAAAGACAATGAATATGAGAAATACATTGAAGAAAAGGCTAAAGAAAACCTTAAAGCGGAACCAATCATTGCTTTATAAGAAATAAATAGATTGAGAAAGGAAAATAAAGAGCTTGAAGAGAAGAATCAAGGCCTTATCTGTAAAAAGGAAGAAGTCACTCTTTTAAGGCTCCAAGGCCAAGAAATATCTAAGGACTTATTGTGGTACTCAACAACCCCCCATTATCTTTAGACTTAGGAGAAAGAATAATGAGGACCCTTTAAAAAATTTAGGATAGAACCCTTCCTTGTTTAAATAAAATAGGATAAGTTTTATATTTACTCTTTGATTTTTGAATAAAAAAAGAAAGTTAATGAAAAGTGCATAAAACCTTTTAGGAATTCTTTTGTAGTTTTAGGAGAAAAATTATAAGTCTTATGAATACCAAAACCATAAAAAATTAATGAAAATACCATAAAATGATTAGACTTATTAAAACCTACACATGGCATTGGTGGTTTTAAAGAAAAGATGATTGTGAAAAGCTAATTGCGAAAAACTGATAATCGAAATAACCGATTGCGAAAGACAATTACGAAAAGTCGATTGTGAAAATTCGATAAGCAAAATATCGAATGGCCGAAATGCGAAATGTTGAAAACCAATATTGCAATCCGTCAAAAATCAATATCGCATTCCGTCAATTGACGGATGCCGATATCGCATTCTATTACAACTCTAATATTTTTCTAATATAGATCTCGCACCTATATGTTTTTCGGAACTGTAGATCGTTGAGTTATGTTAATATCACCAGATATGAAACGTCGATAAAAGATTTTCCAATATAATGATAAGTGTCAGTATCACGTGAACAAACGTTTGGAAATTAAATGACCACTCTGCGTAGTTCTAATTTCAAGGTTTTTGATGATTTGTAATAATTTTGAGTTAATGTGAAATGATTTTCCATAAAACTCACATTGCATTGATATGACTCTTTACATCCTCTGAAGCTCTTGCTGCTTATCTTGGTTTGTTTATTTACAGGTAAATTCTAATAAAGAGCAGTTAAAGAACATGTCAATAATAATCAAGGTGAGGAGGAAATTTGTAATATAGCAAGAATCACTCTTGCCCCCCTGAAGAAGTGCCTGAGATGTCTCCATTGTTTACAAATATTGCATGCACTCTGGATGCAGGTTCCACCTCCTAAGAGGCAATATACAAAATATTCGAGGATGAAAATCTGAGAATAATTATGAAGCAGGCTGCTACTATTGATGATTCTCCTCCAAGTAACAGTACCGCATGGAATGATGTGGCCACTTCATTTCTTCACAGAATTGTTGCCCACCCCAAAATTCTGCCATATGCAGATATGTTGAGATGGGTTGCTGACCATCTAGACATTATGGAAAAAATGTTTATAACTCCAAAGAAGACAGTTATTGGGTTTTTAAAGTGAGGATTTAAGGAAAATGTATCTACCTCAACCTCAGAAGAAATATGATATGCAATTCATCTAGAAACTCATGCAAGAGAATCTAAACCCTGTGGAGATGATCAAAGAATGGAGAAGGGACCCGAACAAACACAAGCTAGAGGATAGGGGTATGTATTAATTAGCCTCCGTTGTTGGCCCTTTCTCTCATATTGCAACTATGTTATGTTTCCCCTATGGTTATCCAAATATGCAAAAAACCTCTGAAGAATGGGTGTCATTGATAGAAGCCTTTGATGATGGCTATATCATTGATTGGGCAATTATTTTATCCAACAATTTGGCCACTCAAATTCGCAATTACAGACAAAAGCGCAATGTTCTTGAAAGAACAACTCCTTTCTCTATGAGAGCCTATGTCATGGATGCAATTTGTTTTTCTTATGATTTTCCATCTCTTGGATGGAAATGGATAGGCCAATTTCCTAGTCATATATCTATATATCTCGGTATCCTTTGGATACCAAATATCATGCTAGCTTCTACAAAATTTTCATGAGTTTATGCTCCCTATCCACCAAGAGGTCTTTGTCAAAAAATCCCCTAGACTTACTGTAGAAGCAAATAAAGACTTAAATCCTATAGGAAAGTGGTTTGGGGAAGAGTCATTTACTTACATTCAGATTTTGTTAGTCTTTCCCATCCTCATGCTTTGCCACCTTTTGTCCCAGATAAATTGTTGGCCAAGGAAGTTGCTTATCAAACAGTTGGTAAGGGCTTAACAAACGTACTTAAACATGCCAAGAAATTCACCCGGCCATGTTTTCCCATCTCCTGTGGTGCCTATTCCTTAGAGAATTCCAAGCATTCCTTAATTGAAATTGAACATTAAAAACCTTTAGTTTTCCAACCATACTAAACAAGCCATATGACCCTCATGGTGTAGGGAAAGATGTTACAACACAAGGTAAGCTCAATCTGTTTTCAAGCGAGCCTGACAAGTTCGATGATTTGTTTGAAATGGTTCCAATTATTAAATGGTAGAAAATTTGGCAGCAGACCATGTAAGTCCTAACGAATTGAGTAGATATAATCAGTATCGTTAGTGAAGAATAGCCCATTTTCCAGAATCATTATTAAAACAATTTCAACAGAACTCAGAAGCTTCAGATGCATCATATTCCTCTTCAAAAGCTCCAATTATTTCCCAACTCTCCACTACTAAAGTTATTGAGAAAAAAGTGAAATTAAAGAGAAGAATAAATTGGATGAAGTATGGGAGGATTTTAACTGTGTTTTAAAAATAGAAGAAACTCGGGTTACAGGTATCTCGGACGATATATAAGCAGTACAGGTTATAGTCCGCAAAGAGACAGAACATGTTCCAGAAACTACAGGGACAACCTCGTTTACTATTGAGGCTTCCCAAGGGAATACTATTCCTAAAATTCCTGAGAATAACATTAATGTTGAGATTGTCAATCAATCAACTTTTGTCGATGATATGGAAATAATTCATGCATTTCCTACTGCCAAGATAGTCCTCAAGATTGAATAAATCATACCTTTGGACATATTTTACAGTCCAAATCATAAAGTAGTAATGAGCAAGTCAAGGAAGAAAAGAAAGTTAGATAAATTGCAAGGGATACTTACAAATGAGACTCCTTTTCAAGTTCTTTGAAAAGGAACTCAAAGAGACCCTGACGAGGAATTGAGCAAATTATCTCAGTTCGCATGATCTTACGCTAGTGCTACCATTGATAAAGCTGCAAAGATACAACTGCTAATGAAAGAACAATTTCAAAGCATTGTTCAATTAGAAAAAACTTTCCAGATTGAAAAGAAAGTGATTGAGAAACAATGGCAAGCAAATCTTACTCAGTTACAAAAAACTTTTAATGATATAAAGCTACAATTTGAATCTGAGGTGAAGGACAAGGATGAAAAGATACTGCAATTGCAACAAAGGATAAACAAGTTGGGGGGAAATCCATATATAAATGAAGTCCACAAGGAAGCATCAAAACTAGACATACTCCTAACAAGGCAGCATGCTATCTACTGCCACAAATTAGCTTTAATTCATGACTTGTCAAAGACTAGTGATTATTTAGTAAACCAAGTGATTATTTAGTAAACCAACTATCTGATTTGAGGATGTTCTATGAAGATATCAATGAGAAATTTTCTAAGTATATAGATTGGCAAAACAATGCTCAGGGAAGATCATCTAATCTTCCTCAGATTGAAGAATCACAGAAGGTTATCATTTTTAGTGACAGGGAAATCAAAATGAAATAGGCAGAAATGGCTATTATCAGAGCCAGAAATCGTGCCTCAAATTTGACCGAATACATTACAGATACCTTATTTCAAGCCAATCTAATTCAGGAATACCCAAAGGACACCTTTCCATATGTGAAATCTTTAAAACAATCTTGGCATGAAACATATAAAAATAAGGTTCAATACATTCAGATTTTATCACAAGTGAACCTTGAAATTTATTGTCATTTTCTAGTGAAGCCTCATAGTGAGTGGCTCGTGTTGAGTTGTCTCTCAAATGCAACAGTACAGTTTCTTCCAACGCTTAATGATGCAGCATTTATGGGACAAATTTTCATGCAACTGGTACATCCCCCCCAGCTAAAGCTACTCACAGACATATACAATCTTAGAGAGCAGATGAAAAATCAATCTAGAGCACAGTCATGAGTTCTTGTTACAACAAATCACTTATTTAGCTATCCTTTATCTTAACTTAGTTTGTTAAAGCTTTTTTGAAGAATTTTATTATAAGTTTACTATTTTCGTAATATTAACAGGCTATTTAAAACCCTTTCATGCATTTATAAAGGGGTCCAGAATTTTGAGAAGACATCTTTGAACTTGCACTATTGTTTGATCCAAAGTTATCTAATTAAGAAGCTAAGCCTGAAAGTTATCTTTGCCATAAGCAGATCGCTAATGCATCGAGTACTATTATCTTTATTTTATCGTTATGTATTATTTAATTAGATAGTGAATCTCTTATGCATTATTTCGTTATATAAATGCTTTGAAAACAATCAGTCATTATCACTATTGATGTGTAGGATTGAATGATTTGTGATTATGTATGAGATAACGAGATCTTTTATGTGATTGAGTTTTAACTAACTAAATTAATTAACTATTTAATTAATTTAGTTTATCATATATGCTTTCTTTTCATCAAAGTATTGAATGATCTATATTGTTATATACTTTGTCAAATCTTTATTTGAATCACATACAAAGACGTACTATCCAGGGAAATAAGTAGAATAAGTTTATTTAGTAGTTTAATTTTCATTAACTTTAAAATCATTTCATTAGTTTTCATTCTATTACTATATTAAATCTCTTTAAAATGGGAAATTGGTCCCTTTATACCTAACCAGACCCACCAACTTCAACGGAAATGAAGTTGCTTTAATCTCTCGACTAGGTGGTGTTTCCTGATGTTGAGGTAGTCAAGTTCCAGCCTTCAACATTTTTGGCACTAGAAGGATGGCCCCCAACTATGAATGGAAATAAAGTCTAATACCAAATAAAAAGTTCATCCAAAGAGTCATTCGCCCTCAAAATCTTCCCCGACTTCCAAATCTCACTCAAAATCTCCTACCCCTAGACAGGAAGTTGTAACCAAATCTCCTAGTACACACCCTAAGACAACTGATCAACCTCCTTTGTAGGAGTTACCTGAAGTTCAGACTTTAATTGATAAATTAGAAGGAAGCTCTATTCCAAAGAAAAGCCTCAACATTCTGAGTTACCTGAAGGTAGTGTACCATCATCTTTTCCCACTTCACATATTTTGACTCATTCTCAAAGTGAGAAATTTGAGATAACTCCATTTGAGTTTCCCTTCCCTTCCCACTGAAGAAAGACCCAAAATTATGAATTTCAAACATCCACTAGTGAGATTTTGTCTTCATCTCCACCAAAAACACCTTTATTTCATTCTGCCTCATTAGCTTCTTCTCATCTGACCCATCCATTCATCCCTTTTGCCTATTCCCAACCAACAAGTGTTAGTTCAAGTACTACTAGCGCAGGGGCTACTTATTCCACACAGTCAGCCTCTTCTACTACTACAACTTCTTATATTCAAATTCCCGTAATGGCATGTAGGTAAAAAAACCCACCAACAGCTAGACCATGGACTAGTCCTGGAGTTGTTCAGATGGCAGCACGTATCCATCCCCTACCAAAGCATCATGAAATATGCTTACCAAAGTTTAATCATGATGATGGACTTCCTGTTGAAGAACATCTCCATAATTGTATGCTCGCCACTAATCTTAATGGAGTAGTAGAAGAACAATGTGTAGTGAGATTATTCCCATATACCCTTGAAGGATCTGCAAGCTCATGGTATTTCTCATTACCGCCAGCATCTATCACTAGTTGGCATATATTTGAAGAACATACTTTTACTAATTTTTGTGATGATCTCACAATTGCTACTATAATCAATGATCTATCCAATCTTAAAGCCAACCCCAATAAGAAAATCAAGATTTCAATTCTAGGTTCAATAAATTGTTAAATAAAATTCCAGATATCTCTAAACCTGGTGTTGATGTTCAAATTGAGTGGTATATTTCTTCTCTTCCTTCTAATATCACAACGTTTTTAGACAGGGCTAATAGAGCCACTTTAGTTGATAATATAAAAGAGTTAATAGCTGTAGAAAAAGGATTCTTGCCTTAGAAAAGAAAACTTCTCAAGAAGCAAGAAAATCTTAGAAAGTGACTTTCAAAGAGGAACCAAAGAAGAAAACTCCTAAAGATCCTTTTGATCTTGAAGGATTACAAAAAATTCTTAAATATATGTCAACTGACATGGTAGATATCAAAAAAGAGGTAGTTGAGTCTTCTAAAAAACATTTCCGATCTTTTAGGAGATCCCAGATAGCAAACCGTCAACCTCGTAATGTCATATCAAATGTTGAATCTGATCAAGAGGAGGAAGAGGAAGAAACAACATTATTTGCTAATGAATTCCAAGAAGAAGAAGAGCTAGTCAAAGCACACGGATTATGGGATTTCATACTCACTACATCGGACAATGAGGAAGAAGAAGAAGCCTTACCTGTAGAGAATAGAAGTAAAAAAAAACCATTGATTCACCTTATTCAAGTGAAAAAAAAAAAATACCAATTACTCTTGTCAATAAGGAGAAAAACACAACAAATAAATATCCTCCCAAATCTACTTAATCCATCCCATCCTCTTCCAATTCTCCTTCTACCTCAAAAACTCTTATTGTTTTTTATAAAGAGATAGAGTATAATATTGTGGAAGATATGAAGAAAGTAAAAGCTAATATTTCCATGTATGAGGTAAGTAAACTTAAGAAACAACAAAATGTTTTTCTCAAAGAATTAAATGTTGTGCTTACATCTCCTCTGTCAACCGCAAAAGCCTCATTAGGAAAAGGAAAGCCTCCAGATGATGCTCCTAACAAGATTAATGCCTCAAATGCAATTCTAATTGGAGATCGGTCCAATTCTCATACCCCTCCTTCCTTATTGACCTTTGAGATTTTCAATAAAAATGTTCACAATTGCCTTATAGACTAAGGTGCTTCTTCAAATATGATGTCATATTGAGTTTGTCTCAAATTGAACATAACACCTGAAAAATATGTTGTGCAAATTGCACAATTAGATAGAACCAAAGTCAAGGTCTTAGGAGAATTAAATTATATTTTAATAAGATTATCCTTGAATTCAATGGTTTGTTAGATTATTGATATATTGATTGTTGATATTCCTGAATTCTACAATCCTATCTTAAGCAGGGATTGGTCTAAGAAATTACATGGTTATTTTGCCATAGATTGGTCACATATCTAGCTTCCTTACAATGGCAAACCAAATCAGATTAGGGTAGATAGAGAAAAGCATATGAAACACTTGGTTACTCATTTGGATGAATAGAATGAGCTTGTATTTTTTACTAATAACATCCTTGGAAATTATTCTTCAAATCTTTCTTTGGAAGTTTTACATCTCAAGAATCTCCTTTTTTAGCAAACTCTGTTTCTTCTCAAATTGCAAATTATTCGCAAACAGATTTGACTATGTGTATTAATGTTGTAGATATTGTTGTAAATAAACATGAATCTTTATTTTGGACGTTTTATTTTTATGGTTCTAAATCTAATGAAGGTGCAGGAGTTAGATGTATATTAATAAGCCTTACTAGTGAAAAAAACTATGCTAACATGTAGGCTAGAATTTGAATGTATCAATAATATAGCAGAATATGAAGCATTAGTACAAGGATTGTATAAAGCAATAAATCTTGGTGGTTAATATCTTTAAATCTTTGGTGATTCTGAAATCGTTATAAAACAAGTCAGAAACAATATCCATTGTGTTTCAAATCACCTTAGGCATTATCAATACTTAATTCAAAATCTTACTTCACATTTTGTAGCATTCAATATTTCTCCAATACCAAGAATAAAGAACGCCAGTGTTGATCTTTTGGCCAAAATTGCATCTAAATTAATCCCATCTGAAGATTTTAGTCCAGGGATATTTTCTATAGAGTTGATTTTTCGCCCATCCATTCCCGATAATATTACCAATTGGCGAGTATTCAATGATGATAGAGATATCTTAAACTTTTTAACATCTAAAGAATCCTATTTTGACCAAGTAATTGATGAGGATGAACATGATTCTCAATTGAATAAATCAAAGGAAAAAAAATGCTCTGCCAAAACCTGTAGTTAATCTTTAGGATCTTTATGATCTTAAAGACGGATCTAAAAAGGTCAACAACTGCAAACTTAAAAGTTCAACTTTGATATTTGAATTAGTTAACCTAGGATCTGATATAAAACCCCAAAATATTAACTTAGGTCTTGGTCTCTCATCTGAAAAATATAAAGATATATTTGCTTAGAATTATCAAGATCTGAAAAATTATGATGCCTCCATCATTCAACATGTCATCCCAATGGTACCAGACGTTAAACCCATTTAGAAAAAAACTTAGGAAGATACATCCGAATATGGAAAATCAGATTAAAAGTGAGTTGAATAAAGTTTTAAAAGCCAAAATCATCTTTCTGGTAGGACATTCCAAATGGGTTTCCAATCTTGTACTAGTTAGAAAAAAGAATGGTGATATTCGCATTTGTATTGATTTCAAGAATTTAAATAAGGCATGTCAAAAAGACAATTTTTCCCTCCCATCAATGGAGCAAGTTCTATAATCAGTTGTTGGTTTTGAATTAATGTCTTTTTTAGATGGATTTTCAAGATACAATCAGATCCTTGTTCATACAGAAGATCGACTAAAAACTACATTCGGAACAAAGTGGGGAACATATGCATATCAAAAAATGTCTTTTGGATTAATGAATGCATGAGCTATGTTCCAGAGAGTGATGGACATTGCTTTCAAAGGGTTGATTGATAAACCATTGTGGTATATCTTGATGATATTACCATATATTCAAAGAAGAGAAATAATCATTTGCATGATTTAAAGCAGATCTTTGAAAGATGCAAAAGGTATGGAATTTCTCTAAACCCCAAGAAATCGTTTTTTGCTCTTAGTGAAGGTAAACTCGGTTTCATTGTATCCAAACATGGAATTTGTATTGATTTAGAAAGAATTAAAACAATTTCAGAAATTCCATTACCACATATGAAAAAATCAATGGAATCTTTTATTGGCCAAATCAATTTCGTTAGGAGATTTGTCCCTGGATTTTTTCAAATTGTCCTACCATTACAAACAATGATCAAAAAAGAATCACTTTTTAAATGGGGTGATCCTAAAAGAGAAGCATTTAAAGCAATCAAACACGTTGTAATTGATGCTCCTTCTCTATCAACTCCCAATTTTTCTGATCAAATTATTTTATATACTTTTTCCTCTAAATTATCATATACAACAGTCCTAACACAACCAAGTGAACATAAAGTTGAAGCTCTTATTGCTTTTTTAGCTCAAATTTTCAAGGAGCTAAATTAAATTATTCATGAGTGGAAAAGAAATCCTTTGCAGTTTACAAAGATATCAAATATTTCATACCTTTTCTTCTAAAAACCCATGTTAAATTTATTTTTCCTTTCTCAACAGTCATGAAATTTCTTATTCAAAAGGAGTTATGAGAAAAAAGAGCTAATTGGGTTACTATATTACAAGAATATGATCTAGAAATCAAACCTGCTAAAATTGTAAAAGGTCAAGCTTTTTGCAGGTTAGTCACAGGAATGAATGAAACATCAATAGATGAAGTAACAAGTAAAATTGAAAAAATCACATAGGTACTCCCTGTTAGTACTCAGTCTCAATATGAAGACTTAATCTTTTATTTAAAAAATGGTTATGCTTCACTTGAACTAGACATTAAGAAAAAGAGAGCCTTGAGATTGAAAGCTAGTCAATATAAACTCATCAATGATGTGTTATTTAGGAAAAATTGTGATTTTGTTTTATTAAGATGTTTGGAAAAACTAAAGCAGAAAAGGTCTTACAGGAACTGCATGATGGACCGGTAGGTGAAAATTATAGTGGAGATACAACGGCTCACAAAATTCTACATGTTGGATATTACTGGCCATCTTTATTCAAAGATACCCACATGTATGTAAGAAGATGTAAAAAATTTCAAACCGCTTCAGGAAGACAGAGGAAACCTTCCATGCCCTTGCAACCAATCAACACCAAACAATCTTTTGAACAATGGGGACTGGACATAATAGGTGAGATCGTTCCTCATTCTTCCAAACAAAATAGGAACATTTTAATTGCAACATATTATTTTACGAAATGGGTAGAGGAAATACCTCTGAAGCTAGCCAATTCTGAGAGCATCATTGAATTCATTGATCAATTTATTGTTACCAGGTTTGGTATCCCTCATGCTCTTATTTTTTACAATGCTTCTCATTTTTCTGGCAATGCAATGACTGGATTTTCTTTAAATAGAGGATTTAAACTTAAGTATTTTTCAAATTATTACCCTCGGGAAATGGCTTAGCAAAATCCACTGATAAAAATATTATAAGGATCATCAAATGAATTTTTGACCAAAATCAAAAGAACTAATGCAAAGCTTTAACATTTGCTTTATGGGTTAATAGAATAACCAAGAAAACCTCAATATGTACTTCTCATTTTCATTTGGTATATGGGAAAGAAGTTATCTTACCTCCAAATCTAGCTCTCCCCTCATCAACCCTAGTTCAATTTATTGAAGAAAAACCTTCTTCTACTTTACAATTACGAATGCCTCAAATATTTAAGATGGAAGAAGAGAGAAATAAAGCTAAGCTAGTCCATGCTCACCATAAACAATTCGTCAAAGCTTCATTTGATGTCAATTCAATCAAATATAAAAATAGAAAATAAAAATGAAATTGGAGACTTAGTTTTGAAATGGGATGAAGTGCAAGAGGACAAAGGAAAACATACAAAATTTCAAAAACTTTGGCTTGGTCCCTTTCGGGTTTTTGAGAAGATAAGTCCATCAACTTTCATCTTGCAAGATTTACAAGGGAAGAAGCGAATTCTTCCTGTTAATTGACTTATACTCAAAAAATATTTTTCTTGAAAGAACACGAGTTCTTTTGTACAATATGTAAATATTTTTTATATATCATTTCTTTTTGTTACTAAAAGTACTACGTTTTTTAAAAACACATTGGAATTTTCTCTTTATTTTTGAATTATTAAACTTATTTAAGGAACAATTTAGAAAGAAAAAAAATAAATTGGAATCTAAGTATTGAATCTATTTTTAAAGCTTTTAACTAAGATAATCATTTAGTTGTGAAATCTTTTGGTTTGAAAGTATTTAAAAAATCTATTTGTTGTGAATTGGTTTTGAAAAGTTATCTTTATAAAAGAAGAAATTACTATGAAGTCTTTAGCATCTTTTACTTAAAGAGGTCATCCAAGACTCGTAAAGAGTAAATGAAACCTCCCCATCCATTTATTTTAAAAAAAAATCATGAGTGTAATTCAAAAATATATAATAAAAAAAACGTAAAAGTTAATAGGTCTCATCACAAGCCTACTTACCATGATCATAGGAAACTAATAAAATTGGCATTATCGTTGTTGGAAACCAAACCAAGATAGTGGCTCTTAGTCATTAGACTTTGAGACAAGATATCTCATCACGAGTCGGCTTGTTCAATTTTATTACAACTTGTGAATGGTATTATTATTTTCTGGCTACCAAACTAAGATAATGGCTTTAAAGTAAAAAAATAATAAATAATACAAAAGAGAAAAAGAAAAGAAAAGGGAAATTTATTGCCTCTAAATAATTTTATTATAATATGGGTGGGATACTGGTTAATTTTGGTTAAATGGTAACCTTGTCGAGGCTATGAACGACTGCTATCAACAGTGGCTCTACCAATGACTAATAAGTTTATTCAATACACTAAGCTTCTAATAGTTTTTACTTTATCATTTGAACCTATTAGCGACTGATTTACACACAAAAAAATATTTTCATCTATCACAAACCTTGATAAAATTTATGATAAAACGAATTATTTCATTTCAAAGTTATTTATATCGATCAATATTTCAATCATTTTTAAACTTTCTAAAGAAATTTCTTAATAAGATTTACATCTTATAGAGATTAATCTTTTAGGAATCCTTTAGCATTTTTAAGAGAAAATTACAAGTCTTACAAATCTCGAAATCATAACAAATAAATGAAAATACCATAAAAGGATTGGTCTTATTAAAACCTACACGTGGTATTGGTAGTGTTATCACTCAGATTTTCCTTAAAAGTTATTGGAAGAAGGAAAGGATCTGAGGTAACCACAAACCAACTTTTAGACTTAGGTGCTAGCCCACCTAGTCTAGAGAGGGCTCTCTCTTTATGATTTAGCTTTGTTTGAAAGGATTTTAGGCTAGTATTAATGTTCAAAAAGGTTGATTCGTTTGAGAATGGTGGAGTTCTGAAACAAATGGGCAAACTAGGTTTTTAGGCCAATGCGCTATGGAGTCAAACAAGGATAGTTCACTGGAGTAAGTCAAATTACTGAGGTATGAGTTCAACAGGCAGGATAACAGAGTAAAAACAAACTTTGGGGCTAGAATGGATGATATTTATGCTCAAAACTAGAGGGCAATCTAGAATCCTCAAGTTAAGATTAGAAAGAGGAAAGGAATATAGGTCAACTAGTAGAGGGCAATTAAGAATCCTATACTAGGGACTTATTAGAGAAAAATTGCAAGGATAGAGGAGCAATTAAGAATTCCTTTATCAAAATAGTTTAGAAGAAAACATATAAATGGTAGATTGTTGATAGCAAAGAACAATAAAGATAATTTTGATATACTTTGACTATTTTACCATTTAGATTTCATATGCATGAAACATTGAAACATATTGAAAACACATAAAATCACAAGGATGGAATACTTATCTGCAATTATACTGCACGAGAATCTGATGAAATGTCCTCAACCTTCATTCTTTTTCCAGCAAATATCCAGATTTGAATACAAAAACTTTTCTGAACTTGATAGCATAGATTTACAGAGATGTTATAGAATCCACCCTCAATACTTTGAATGGAGAAGTATTTATACAAAAATTACATCAAAAATATCTCATAACTACATGAGATTTATTCTAGGGAATATAAAATATCTTTTACAAAAATATAGAGACAGATGTAAAGTTGATTGTTGTTGTCCCTTTATTCATGGAAGAGCTGAAGGTTGAAACTCGAATTTGCCTTTTGTTGTTGCTTTGGTAATTATGTGTTGGATCCTTGCTTACTTTTCCCTACTGATACTCTTTACCTGTTCCTGATACTCTTTACCTATTTACCAGACTTCACCTCAATGAATATTTTCTATTTACCTCAGAGTTACATGGTAAATTATAGGATTTCGAGCATATTGGTCCACCATTCTTCATTGGGTATCTTCATCCTGGCCCATTTCCTATATATTTCATCAGCCTCAGTGTGCTTTGCAAAATTGGGTTGGGCTATGAACAAGTGTTTCACTTCATGTTCAATATAGAAAAGAAATTCTAAACCATTATACAGAACTTTTCCAATTGGTAGTGCTTTCACTGTGGAAGAGATGGCTTGACTTTTGGCTTGCTGGTGCAGTTTATCAATGTAGTCTACTTGAGTCATCAGCTTGTCATTTATGACCAGTGGGTTTGGAAGTCCTTTATCCCTTAGAATGTCAAATTTTACCATGAAATCATCTATGTCCTGTTGAATACATTGACATCTTCTTTCCAGGTTAAGCATTAAGTTCTTTTTAGTAAGAACTTTCTTCACTTCAAGGATAGTACTAGTTCGATCTTCGATTTCCCATTGTTCCAGTTGTTACCTGCTTTTGCTATTCAAAAATTTGATCAATTGAGTTCCCTCTTCAGGCTTGTCTTCCAATTCTTCCCTGGTCTTTTGTATGGCCTTAGTAGCTAGTTTAACTAACTCAATCTGTTCAAAAATGATCTGAATAGAAGACCAAATATCACTGATGGAATCAATGATATTGGTCCATAAAATCTCTCTAATATCTCTTAAGGGCTTTTCAAATGTTATGTCCTTCTCTAATGTTTTTATTCTATCAGTCATCCTTCTATTCTTTCTCTCTTCTTCAGTCTAGTTAATTTGTGATATCTCATAATTATGCTCCAAGATAGTAACCATTTCTTTTAATTTTTGTATCTCAGTTACTTGGATTTTCATTTCCTCCATGGACTTGATTAAGTCCTATTTTTGCTTTGTTGAAGTTGTTGTTGCTTCTGATGTACTTGTTGTTGTTGTTACTGGAAGAGTTGTTGCTAGGGGATCGTTGGGTGCCAAAGTTGTCGCAATAGTAGATGGAACTGTTGTAGAAAGTATGGTTACTACAGTCTGAGGCATGGCGGTTGACTCACCTTGTTTAGACTGCAAAGCTTTTTCCAACTCTTGCTCTGTTTCTTTCAGCTGTTCATTCAACTTAAGGACCAAGTCCATAAGTTCCTCCTCATTTTGTTTCTCAATTACTTCTACAGTTTGTGGATGAATAAGGGGAGGAAGTTTGAGTTGTTTCCTGAGTGCAGCAATGTCTTCATTCTTCTTCTTTATCAAACTCTTAGCTACTTTAACATCTTTAGGATTATGACCCAACTCAATCACCAAGTCTTCTAATGACTTTATCCTAGTGTCCTTACCCTGAGAAGAGGCTTTTTCCAACTGCAACTGCACTGTAGTGTTACTTAGAGAATTTTGCAACTGATGTATAATCATGGCTTTACTGGTCAATGTGGAATAGACCATCTCACCAGTTTGCTTATGGAGCTCAATCTGATCAATTGGGTGGATGTCTCTGGCAATAACTTCAAAATATGTTTTTAAATAATCAGCCATAGACTTTGGTTGTTGTAGTATTGGCTTCAAAAATCTCATCTGCATTTTTTTCCCTCTTTGATGTCAAAGGCTGACATCAACCTTGTCTGATTTGTAGGAGCCATTTTCAAATATCTGGCATAAGTTTGAGCTTTGAGCTTCTCATTCCTAGCCTTAATTTCCTTGTACTTTTCTTTCAAATCCTGGCTTTGCTCTGAAACTGTCCTCAGTGAGGACAATTCTACACTTGCTACACTTGGCTGCCTATTTAGTGCTTGTGTCTGAGAGGTAGATGGTGTCTCCCCTACTAGTGCTATATGCACTGTGTCACTTCTCTTGGCTGCTATGTCAACTTTTGTTTCTTCATATTCCTGCTCAAACAAAGGATTCAATCTCTTCCCTTTCACATATACTTGGTCCAATGGCACTGTAGAGGGAATAGCTTCACTCGTGCTTCTTTTCTAATTTTGTTCCTCATTAAGAGGGTTTTACAATACTGGAGGGTTGCTCATGTTTGTATCAGTTTGGGTCACTTCCTCAAAAATGCTCTGTGATCCTGAATCTTTTCTTTGTTTTGAAGCCTCTGGTTGTCCTGATGTTCGTGTACTATGCTCCTGTGTTGGTTCCTGTGAATATTCTCTAGGCACCTGTACAAAGGAATCCAGATCAAGTTGTCTTTCCAATTCTTTCATATCATTTTCTACTTCAACTTGTGTACTATCTTGTTCTATAAGTGTTCCCTCCACCCACTCATTTTGATTTGCATACTATTTTATCTCTAGAATTCTATGATGGAAGAAGGGGGATAAATTATGTTTTTGTCTTCTATCACAGATGAATCTATGAGGATCATAAGGCTAGGTGAAACTCTTTTTCAATCTCATTCTCTCAAGGATTTCCTCTGCCTCTTTCCCTGCTCTCCTATTGTTGCAAACAAATGGGCCTAAGTGAACCTTTATCCTTAATTGAGTTTTCTTCTTAGCTTTCATAAAGTGGATCTGAATAGAATTTATCATTTGCCTGTAGTACTCTAGGGCAAATAATCTTATGGGGATGTATTTAGGTAGTTTAAAGGGAGGCATCTCACACCCTTAAATCCTGATCTTGGTATGGTTCTGGTACAAGCACCAGTCCCCAACCTTGTATTGCTTGGATAACTAAAGAATTCTCTTAATATCACCATTGATTCTAGGAGGGGGACTTCCTATCAACATAGTAGTTACTGGATGCACAAATTGATCAATAAAATGTGTGTAAGGATGAGGAGAAGAAGGAGAATAATGAAAAATGGAAGTCCAGAAGATGACTGACCTAGGGTTCCCTCTGGTGTCAAGCTTTTGTACAGAGAAAGGGAATTTGTCAGCTTGGTAAAAAAGGAAAAGATGATACAGGACTAAAGAATATTTGAATACCCTCTCATTCTCTATTCTCATGAACTGGTCATGCATCTTATCAGCAATGAATGCAGCATAGTCATATTTGCATGCAGGAGGTTGGCCTGGGGTAACAATAGTCATCTAGGCAAAGTTCATTTCATCTACATACTCACTAGTGGTAAAACCCATAATGCAAGGAAACATAGTGACAATATCCCTGCCCAAACTAGTAAAGGCACATGTCATATAGGGAGGGGGGGTATTTTATCTGTATTGTTCTTCAATGAAAGTTTGACTGACTTGGTTGATTTCAGAACTAGACAACCTTGAAGATTAATCAATTAAATCAATAATTGAAAGGGGAGTGAGGTTCTGGCCAGGCTGTAATTGCAATATTTTGTTTATGGACTCAGCTGTAATGGTGAAAATAATTTCCTGGTCAGGGGACATTACAGCTCCAAGATTGGGGTTGTAGTTTGCATGGCATTGGTGGACAATGTCTAGGAAGATAAGGACAGTGGGGAACTGATATTTGGGGAGGTTGGACTCCCAAAGACCTATTTTATCAGCATTGTTCAAATAATTGTCTCAATACCTGTAGTACAGTTTCAAGGGGGTTTCATCAAAAGTTAGGTCCTTAATTTGAAAATTTTTATCGGCCAAGGGAAGGTAGTCCAAATCCCTGTGGAGAGTAGTGATTGGTGCAACATTTAGGGTGACAGGAGTTTCCATCCATGGTTCTTGTAGATTCAAAGAAGGAAGTTGGGGGTTTCAATAATTTCAGATAAAACAAGTGCTTCGGGAAGTCTTGGGACTAAGAAAATAGCTTAATTATATTGAATTATTTGGGTTTAGAGAAATTTAGTGGAAGTTCAGTACAAAAACAGGGTTTTTGAGAAGGAAATGCGGTAAATACCTATTTTTGGTTGATTGTCGAGACAAATGGCTACAGTGAAGGCTTTGCAGGGTGTGTACAATAGTTCACAGTGGTTTGGAGTTCAGTAACTGATGGTGGTTGATGGTTGAATGTCAGTTGCTGGACTAGACGTACTATGTGGGTGCATGGAAGGTAGAAGTTTCTTTCTTGGTAAAAAATGGAAAACAATGCATATTTTTGTTTTTATGCACAAAGTCAATGACTTTTGGCGGGTGAACGAAAATGACAGTTGGCTTTAACTACCTGATGGGACACTTTATCATTTAGTAGAGGCAGTAAGTAGGAGCGGTAATGGTTTTCATCACACAGCTTTTGGGAGGTTGGTGGTTTTGGCGGAGGGTCGTGTGATGCCACAGACAGGCTGACATGTAGCATCAGCGAAAAGTCAAAACCACTTACATCGCGCGTTTAACGTTCGACCCAAAGGCCTACGTGATATGGGCGAGAGCCGTTGGATGTGGGAAGGCTGATCAGACAGTAGTTGACAGCAGGAAGTGGTGGATAGTTAATGGAGGGGCCCGATCATAATTAAAATGACTTTAATTTCATCGGGGGTGATATGATTGGCGGAGAGGCTATTAACTAATCTAGGTGATTAATTAATCCCTTTTTAACACGACGGGGGGTTTGGTTCTTAACTAATCGTGGTTTGATTAATTAATCCGACTTAATTAACTTTATTATGGTTTATTTTTCAAACCATTGGGAAGGGATATTTACTGATTTTGGGATTTTTATTAATAATACGGAAAAGGGTAGTTTGTTTCAGGAGTTAAATAATAAAAATTAAAAGTTAATATGGCCATGGAAAAGTAAATGCGCTAAGTAAATGTTTCCGAAAGTACATTAATCATCCAACATTATGACTTAGGCTAAAATGTATTTTGGGGGTTTTATAAAGAACCATTTATTTTTCCTAAGTAAAATAGTGATTTTACTTAGGAAAAGCATTTGAAGGGAATGAGTGATTTATGAAAAGGGTGAATTTTGATAAAGGGGTTTTAGCACTTATGCCTTACAAGTTATTGGGCCGAGGGCCTGGTCCCTCCAGAAGTCATAGAAATGCTTTGAGCCCCTTTAACTTTCAGGTTGTTGGTGCCTTTAGTACTTATGGGAAATTAGTAAAATTTAGGGAAAAAAAATGAGTGAGGAAGTTAATTAGTTTGACTTTGTTCCTGATGTACTGTCTTCATTTTCATCCATACTTTGTCAAAGTGATGAAAGAAAAAGATTTGAGCTTTTAACTTAATCATTCATCATACATAATTTTGCAACCAATCATCTACTTACCCACCTACACATCCTACCTTTTTTACTTCTTTTATTAGGGTGCACTTAAACTGGCAAACCCTTATCAAACTTTTCTTTTCTTTTACAATGGGAATCTATCTAAGTTTGTCCTTATTACATCCAAGGGCTCAGGTTAAATTGTTGAGCTCATTTTATTCACTCTACCTATCTACTTATCTGCCAAGATTAAACAGTTTGGTCAAGTTTTATTCTCTATATATATAAACATGAAATTCAAAACATGGAATAACCAAGATTAAGCTATTTGGTTACCATGGATTGTGGCATAAGTAACAAGTTGCACACAATCTTTTATACAAAAAGTGAAATAGCAGTGGCATTTGGACTTGCACACTTTCATGGTCTTTTTATTTTTCTTGGGATTAATTTCCTTTCACTTTTTTTGACCTTTTATTTATTCCTTTTTCCCTTTGATTTTTCTTTTAGGGCATACCCTCTTTACATTTTTAAATTTTTTGATTTTTTACAAATATTGAAAACATTTGCAACAAGCAAAGGTATGTACATATTTCAGGGCTAAATCAAGTCAATCATGATATATGACACCTATTGGTATAGGAACATAACAGGTCGTTTCAAACAAAAGTCGATTGCGAAAAGCCGATTGCAAAAATCCGATAAGCGAAATAGCCGATTGTGAAAAGTCGATAAGCAAAATAGTGAATGGCTGAAATGTGAAATGTCAAAAAGACAAAATGAGGAATGCTGAAAACTAATATCACAATTTGTCAAAAGCCGATATCGCATTCTATCAATTGATGGATGCCGATATTGCATTTTGTTAAAGCTCCAGTATTTCTCTAATATAGATCCCGCACCTATGTGCTTTTTGGAAATCGCATATTGATGAGTTATGTTAATATCACCTGATACCAAATGTTGATGAAAGATTTTCTGATATAATGACAAGTGTCAGTATCACGTGAACAAACATTTGGAAATTAAATGACCACTCTATGTAGTTCTAATTTCCAGGTTTTTTTATGATTTGTAATAATTTTTAGTTAATGTGAAAGGATTTTCCATAAACGTCTAATTGAATTGATATTACTCTTTGCATCCTTCGAAGCTCTTGCTACTTATCTTGGTTTGTTTCTTTACAGGTAAATTCTAATAAAGAGCAGTGTGTTAGTGTCAGTCTTATCATATTTCCATCAGTGATCAAAATTTTCTCTTTTGCATTTTCATAGTAGGAGTCTGAAACTGTAATTTTTCAATAACCCATTAGTTCATGGATCCACTGATGGTTGAGGCCACTGTTGTTTTCCCTCATGAAACCTACTTTTTGATCCCTTGCTTATTGTTTTCAATCAAAATTCATTCTCCTTCTGCATTTCATTCCATTAGGTTACTAGGGTTTGGTCTCATTAAGTTTTAGGGTTTTTACTGTAGTTAAATTTGATGGTTGAATGCCAATAAAGATCGGCAAAGACATGAGGATGCCAAATAAACTCAATCAAAGTGTCAGAAGAATTGAAAATCATTTTTATTGAAGTTAAATGTAATTTTCACCTCAAAACATATTTTGAGGTGAAAACAGAGTATCTTGTTTTTTTTATTATCGTTTCTTGTGTAATTTCATGTTTCTATATGTAATATTGATCCTAAGTTCCCATCAGTCACCAAATTGTACTGTCGGGCTACAAAGACTACAAAGAAATCAAGGCAACATGAGAAAATCCACCTGCAAAAGCAAAAAATAAAAGGCATTAAAATTAGGGTTTCTAAAAAGGCAAAGAAACATTGGAAAAGTGGGTTTTAAAAAAGAAAAAATTAGAATGGGGTACATATGTAAACTCATTTTATTCTATTTTAAATCCATTGTGTCATTTATCAAATCAAAGGAGCCAAAGGAGAGAAGAAAAAATAATTTCAAAGTGATTTTAGCAAAACAAGGGCAGCGTTACCCATAGGCAACCGGCACTATGCTTCTGAGGAGTTTTTCCCGACGCTACGCTTGGGAGAAGGGCGTTGCGCGTAGTGTGGTTTTTCACAGATCAAATTTCAATGGGCACTGCGCTTAGAGCCGTGTGTTGTGCGTCTATGCAAAGGCACTGCGCTTAGGGCAGCCAACACCAAAAACACTCCAATCTTCAAAAAATTTCCAGATTTCCTCCAAATTTCACCTTGCAAGTAAGTACCAGCACCTGGCTTGATGATTGGTTTGCATACATGAAGTTTTAGACAAGTTTTTCACTCTCTATATAAAACCCTAATTTTCACTATAAAACCCTAGCCATTTGGTTTTTCCCATCATTCAAACTCATAACTAAACCCTTCACTTATTATTCCCATCATTTTTATCATATTCTACCACTCATTTATCATTCCCTAAACCTTCACCTCCCTCTCATACTTTACCCATAGCTTCCTAAAGTCATCCATACCCATCCCTATAAACCCTAAAGCATATCATTCATCCCATACATTGTCTAAACTGTGCAAACCAAGAAAATTGATTAATCATGGATAGAGGTGATTTTGATTATGATGAGGAGGTTTTTTACTCTTGTAAAGTCAAGTGATAGTTCAGTGGAGAGGAGAAGGCAATAGAGAAAGCCTCATAAGGGAGGTAAGATCACAAAGAAGAGCCAACCAACCTAGCAGAATTACAGGCCTCCCCATTAGTAGTTTCTTGTTTTAGGCACCTTCAATGTTATGAATTCTGTGAACTAGTGGAGAGAGTGAAATTTCATCATGAATTGGCTAGATTCTTTGTGGCCAACCTACATAACAACAAAGTGACTCTTGCTAGGGTGACTTTCACAATGTCACCATCAATTATTTCAGAGGCCACTAGAATTCTTGATGTTGGTGAGAATGGTACAAGGCTCAGGACCTTGATGAGCATTACTATGAGCCTTACATCAAGCTTCAATACAGAGACCAGGTGAAAATGATTTTCCCCTTTAAATTTTTGGAGAAAAAGTATGTCCCTTTGATGAGGATTATCATCAAGTATTTCACTTGTGAGGGTAGGTTTTCCAAGCTGTATACCTACCATATCAAACTCCTCATGCAATTTACAAGAGTAAAAATGTTGAATCTCCCTTACTTTCTATTTAGAAACATTGACAAGATGGCTTACCTTGTACAGAAGAAGCCATATCCCCAACAAATGAATAGTATATATCATTACTCCTTAATTAAAATCATTGTCCTTCATCACCTTAGTCTTCTCAATATTCCTTGGGAGACTTTCATAGCTCATGACATGTTCAGGGGACCTCAGATTCCTCCATCCATGGTGCAAGAGACAGTTGGGCCTTCAACTCATCTGGAAACAGGAGATGAACACCATGAGACAAAAACTGTTGAAGCGTCGATGTTCGTGACATATCAAAGAGGGTCAAGGAAGTTGTTTACAGTTTTCAAGCAAGTGTTTTCTCCACAAGGAGTGGAAGGGACCTTGCCTTCTTCATCAGTCCACAAGCAAATGTTATCTCCACAAGGTGTGGAAGGGGCTTTGCCTTTTACATCGACAAAAATAGTACAAGTTAAGTAGTTGAGCAAAGGCAAGGAAAAAGTGTAGGAGGAGAACCTTGGTGATGAGGAGGAAAGATATTTTGACTTGACTGAGCATGAGGAACCACAACAGCGCTATACTCATCATGGAGTTGATATCATTGACTTGGAGGCTCAAGATGAAGAAACCATCAAAGACATTATCATACAGGAAAGGGAAGCTCAAATAAAAGCTTTGGCAGATAACTTAGAGAGAGCCAATTTCATCATCAAATACTTGGAACATGAGAACAAAGAGGCTCACGTCACTTTGACTTCGATCGAGCAAGAAATTGAAAACAATAGGGAGACTTTGCTTGAAAGAGTCAACCTACATCTTGAAGGACTCATTGAGAAAGCCAATAGGGATAAGAAAATGCTCAGACACATGGCATACCATTACATGACCCGCAACAAAATTTGTAACATGAGGATTAGAAAGTTAAAGGCTAGGCTAATGAGAACTTTGGAAGGCAAAAAGGAGCAAGATAGATTGAAGATGTTGGTTGAAGCCTCCCTAGACCATCAAAGCAGTTATTGGTGGTGTCTCATGCCAAATTTGGGCAGCTTTTGAAGAAATTTTGACATTTTGAAATTTTGGAAATTCAAAACACAGGAAATTTGCCCAGAAGCTCAGTGCCACCAGCGCTGCGTTTTTTCTCGGGGCATCCAATGCACAAATGGTTTGCATTTTTGGATTCAGGGCATCGAGGATAGACACCCTAGCAATTTTCAGAATTTTTGGAGTAGATTTAGTCCACCAAAAGGTCCAAAAACACTCACAATTTTACCTCTCTGCTAGTTTTTGGACACACAGAAGCATCCTTGGGAGAATCAGTTTTTGAGGGGGCAAATGAGCTCCAAATCTAGAAATTCTAGGTGTTCCAGAAACTAGATTTAAATACCTTCCCAATGAGCTAACCTGGGCTCATTTTGGATGTTGGGAAGGCTACCAAAAGTAGACTCAAAGTAGCATTGCACGTAGGATCAGTGGCGTTGCACGTAGGGCATTTTTCACTCAAGACGACTTTTTTGCCTAATTTCGCCTATTTTCTTGATTTCTCTCTCATGCAAGTGAATTTTCTGATGTAATTAATACCATGGATTGTAAATGTAATAGTTAAACACTAGTAGATGGTAGATTCATGGACAAAAAGTGGTTTTGAGGGTAATGAATCTGTTTTCACTCTTGTAGAGGCAAGTTGTTTGATTGCCTAGATTCCTGTTCTTAGTTTAGAAATGGTTGAAACAGCTCCTCTTCTCATGGATTCGACCCCTCATGGCTAGTGTTATCACAAAACTTAGCCCTGATTAAGCAGTTGATCAGGAAGAATTTGAGGAACTATTTCAAACCAAACTTTTGGCTGAGGCTTAGCCTCCTCAACCTGAGAGGGCTCTCTCACTGGGTTAGAGATTTTACTTTGAAGATTAGATGGCTAACTCTATGGAAAATTCGAACAACAGTGTATAAATGGTTGAAATACCAATTAAAAAACTTCCATTGGGCTATGGAGTCAAAATGTGTTTCAGTACAATAGTAAGATCAATTTCACATGGAAGTCAGGGCATAAAGGGTTTTAATATAAAAGCAAAATAGAGATATAATGTAAAGAACACAGCCTACAAAGTTCACATGAAGGAATTTAGAGCATCATCAATGAATTCTAAGTAATATGTGTCTATACCACTGCAAGTAATTATATGAAGGAAGCCACGAGGAAAATCAACATTGAAACCCTTTCTGAATCCTGAGTAGTGAAAGCAACTCTTTGTATTAACCGGAAAACATACAGTCACATACAATAGCACAATGTGCTTGTTTCTTTGAAAATTGCCAACATATTGTGAATCACATCTTCTCCAATATATAGAATTCATTACATGACTTAGATTCCTCCTCCAGCATGAGGGGAATTCGAATTTGCCATCAGTGACACCTATTCTAACAATAAAACAAACCTTTAAATGCATTTGACAGCTAACTAGCAGTCCTAGAGACCTAATACAACTGGGAGTGTAACTCCTTATTATCATTACAACAACCTTATATAAACATTTAAATGCATTCTTTGACAGCTGCAACC
This sequence comes from Pinus taeda, assembly GCA_000404065.3. Classification (NCBI taxonomy): domain Eukaryota; kingdom Viridiplantae; phylum Streptophyta; class Pinopsida; order Pinales; family Pinaceae; genus Pinus; species Pinus taeda. The sequence continues at coordinate 67,741 of APFE031716155.1, forward strand.
TCATGAAGTCGAATTTGATGAAGCCTCCCATGTTGTCACCTAACTTCTGATGACAAACCCTAGAAATTAGGGAACATGTTTCCCTGTTTTTAGGCTTAGGATCCTTGAAAATGGCACATGGGACAGAGCCCTTATCTCCTCATCCATGACACATTTAAAAAAAAAATGGGGGGGTTTTTTATTCCATGATGTCTAAAATAAAAACCTTTCTTGGTTTTTTAAAACACTTCTCCAGCTATCCAGAATATGTCCTTGAAAAACACGTGTAAAACAGGAAAAATCCGTTTTCTGAAATTAGGGTCTCAATGAAAGCTTAGTATCTCCCAACTGAAAACACTTATGAAGAAAGTGAGATAGTTATTTTAGTTGGAGATTTTATGAAGATAAACCTCCCTCGGAATTCCAAAATAAGTTTTCCTGTAACCAGAAACTGATATTGAAAAAGATTGTTAAAGCTAGAAGACAAAACTGCACCTACAGCAATTTCGTAGCGCAAGTTTAACCATACATTTCTCCCACCTCAGAACGAATTTGAAGAAACTGAAAGAGGTTTTTGTATTTCAATGTGTTAGGAAGAAAAGCCTCTTTCAGTTTTCAAAATTGAGTTTTCAGTTGCTCAAGAAACCTTCTGGAAGTTGACTAGTAAAAATAGTTTTTCTGTTGAAACGGGCTGCTTCAGGGGTTTTGTAGCGCGCTACGAAAACTCCTAGTTCAATGATTTCATAGCACAAAACTAGTTTTTTACATTGTCTATGCTACGAAAACGTGGATTCATAGCAAGTTTCAAATTTTTTTCAAAATGGATAAACACGTGACTTTCAAAACATGATATGAGATCCATAAAGTGTAAAACAAGGTTGTTGAGCTTTATTTGATGATGGAAATGAGACTCTAACCCTATGACTTAGACTCTAAAAACCATAAACATGACTTAACCACCATCTAGCATTATGACTTAGGAACAAATGTAAAATGTAAACCTTGACACAAGCTTGACACATGGAAATAATGTGTGATGTGGGACCAGTGATGGGCAAGAATGGAGTGTTGACCCTATTTGACCATAACAACAAGACTCTTTTCTAGATCTTAGACACTAAAGCAACCATGGAAAGACTAGACCAAGACTAACACCAATCCTTTGGAATAGAACTGATGCTCCGAATTTAGAAATCATTTCTTAAGTGATAACAGCTAGGATGAGTGGTTTATTTGTCTATATCATGTATTCTCTTTGTCATTTGCAATGGTTGGATTCAACTAGATGCTCATGTAATGAACACATATCATTTGTAGCAGTTTTGGCAGGAAACTAATAAAGTTGCAGCTATTTTTATGGGATCCCTGTGGTATGGCCTTTAGCATGTGTTTCTTCTTCTGTTAATATGCTCTCATGTTATTTATGTATGCCTCTTCCATATAATTGCTTCTGATTGGTTGTTTTCAAGTCAAATAGGTGGAATACATTAGGTTTTAATGATCCGTCTTGGGAAAACACTAATATTTCATGTTTTTTCTTCTGTTTAGGAAGGATTCTTGACTTGCTCGGACCCTTATTATCTCCTCACCGGTCTAGCCTTTCACCCCATTAAGCTTAAGGTGATGAAGATCATACCTACCTGTTGCGGGATTTTATCCCCTAAGGCTCTTGGGTGGAACCCTAGCAGACTGATAGTTGTCTAAGTCAAGAAACATACACACACACAGCCATTATGCTAGAAAAAGCTATTTCTAAAGTGAGAAGGACATACCTGAGGTCCTACGTTTGGGTAGTTACTCAAGGGTGCAAACCCTTCTTCACGTCCCTTCCGCTCCTTTGCCCTACAAAAAACAACAATTCCAAGGAATGCAGCAGCATATGGACAAAGATTTACATAAAAAATGATCTTTATGTTATAAAAGGAGTTAGTTATAAACCTTTAGACATCCATTCATACATGAAATTCAAACATGAACATCATTAACATAAAGAAAGAAGCATATCGGGAACAAGACATGTTTCTTTATTAGACAAATAGAATAGTACAAAAAATAGCAATATCACCTGAACCACTTCTGCAGGCTCAAAGCTCAGCCTCCTTTTGGATCCGTCCTGCCTCAAGCCTCTACTAGGTCTCCTTCCAATACTCACTCCAAGATTTCATAATTAAGGGATGAACATCAAATCACAAGGAAACAAGGGTTTCTTGTACAAAATGGGGGAAGTGCAGAAGGCACAAGGGTCTTCAGACCTGATCAGGGGGAAATCTCAGTATAATAACCATTCTCTATATTCTCTCCTCCCTTAGGCCTTCCCTTTGGTGTCTTTTTATACCAATTCCAAAGTAGTTTTTTAGTTAGGAATTGGTTGGGGACAGTTGAGGCCATGGGCACTAACAGGTGATCAGCAGGTAAAACCCGTGATCTCCACCCGAAAATAAGGAGTTTTATATTTTTTTAAGTGTTTTAATACATATACGCAGGTTGGGTATATATGGACCCGCGTATACACGCGTTTAACTCTGGGCAATGTCGCGTACAGGGAATAAAACACTGTTTTTTAAATTTGGGACCAGGTCTGGAAGGAGGGGTTGCCCTAGGCTATGAGTGCAGCATCACAGACCATAATAGTGAGATTTGGAGCTATAACAGATGCCCCCTAATATATGAGGTCAGAAGGG